>JAHLJS010000001.1:44995296-45275347 GCA_038502445.1 Eremochloa ophiuroides
CTGAAACTATGTAATTGACAATATTTGCATAGCATGGGTGTGTGTCGGTGACCATGAGCAGCATGTCGTCGCGTAGGAAGTCATTGATTTCTTGTTCCTGCATGTTAATGACTTTCATACGCGAAAGATGGTCAGAAACAGTATTTTCTACTCCTTTTTTATCTTTTATTTCAACATCAAATTCTTGCAATAATAAGATCCAGCGGATCAAATGAGGTTTAGCATCTTTCTTGGTGAGCAGATATTTTAAAGCGGCATGATCAATATAAATAATTATCTTTGCTCCCACCAAGTAAGATCTAAATTTATCGATAGCAAAGACTACTGCGAGGAGCTCCTTCTCGGTTGTGGCATAATTAAGCTGAGGTCCTGTTAGAGTCTTGCTAGCATAAGCAGTTGCATGATGCTTCTTATCTTTGGTTTGGCCAAGGACCGCACCAACAGCGTAGTCGCTAGCATCACACATGATCTCAAAGGGTAGCGTCCAATCCGGAGGTTGGATGATGGGCGCAGAAATGAGTGCTTTCTTGATGGTTTCGAAGGCTTTTAAACACTCATCCGTGAACTCAAAGGGTACGTCTTTGCTAACAGTCTAGTCAAGGGTCTAGCGATTTGTGAGAAATCCTTGATAAAGTGTCTATAGAACCCCGCATGGCCTAGAAAGCTTTGGATCCCTTTGATGTTCACAGGGGGAGGTAGTTGCTCAATAACTTCTATCTTTGCCTTATCTACTTCTATTCCCCTTTCGGACACTAAGTGTCCAAGAACAATGCCTTCATGGACCATGAAATGGCACTTTTCTCAGTGAAGTACCAGGTCCTTCTCTTGGCATCTTTGCAAAACTTTGTCTAAATTCTCGAGGCAATGATTAAAAGTTTTTCTATAGACTGAAAAATCGTCCATGAAAACTTCCATGATCTTTTCAATCATCTTTGAAAAATAGACATCATGCAACGTTAGAACGACGCAGGCGCGTTGCAAAGCCCGAATGACATTCTCCTATATGCATACGTTCCATACGGGCATGTAAAATTTGTTTTGCTTTGATCGTCAGGATGGATGGGAATTTGGTGATAGCTAGAATACCCATCGAGGAAACAAAAGAAAGAATGTTTTGCCAGCCGCTCCAACATGTCATCGATGAAGGGTAATGGGAAATGATCCTTTCGAGTTGCCGCATTGAGTTTTCTATAATCAATGCACATCCTCCATCCCGTGACGGTACGTTGTGGAATGAGCTCATTTTTTAGCGTTCTCAACTACCGTCATTCCTCCTTTCTTGGGAACCACTTGGACGGGACTAACCCAGTCACTGTGTGGTACGGGATAAATAATCCCGGTGTGAAGAAGTTTGAGGACTTCCTTCTTCACGACTTCCCTCATCGCATTACTGAGCCTATGCTGTGGTTCGCGTGATGGTGTGCTGGCAGGGTCAATAGGGATGCGATGGGTACAGAGCGTTGGGCTAATCCCCTTAAGGTCTTGTAATGAATACCCGAAGACCGATCTATGTTTTTCTAAAACGGCAATAAGTCTTTTTGTCTCCTCGTCTGAAAGTTTAACACTAATAATGACGGGAGTGCTTTTGTTGCTATTTAGAAAAACATAACATAATCCTTTCGGCAAGGTTTTTAGCTCAACGGGAGGTGGAGTCGGCACTTCCTCTTTAGGAAGGTCAAAAGTCTCCTCTTCCTCTTCTTCTACAAATAGTTAGCATCTTTTTCTAAGGACGACTCAGGGGGTTCAAAGGGGGAAACCGACATAACCTCCTCGGGCAGTATAGGACAGGGGAGAGGGTCTGCAACCGAGTTTTTGGCTCGAGCAAAAGGTATGGAATAATCATTCCTCCATAGTTTAACAATAAATTCCCCTGTTCTTGCCACATTGGATAGAAATTTCTCCAGGGGATGCCTGATCAACACGCTAAAGTCTACATCGTCAAAGATGTGAAAATCTAAGGTCAAGACTACATCGTCGTACTAAATATTGATGTTGTGCACCAACCCTTTTCCCAGTTGACCAGTTCGTGAGCTGTTTCTCAGGGATAGGGTTGTAGGAGCAAAATGCTTATCACTCAGATGAGTGCGTGCAAAACTTGTAGACATTAGGTTTGCTCCTACCGCAGGGTTATACAACATCTCTACCCAATCATCTTGGATTTTGCAATGGATGGTTCGTGAAGGGGAGCGAATCTGAATTACTTCAGATGAAGACTCCCTTTCGTTTGTCCATTCATCACTCATGATAGCCGTCAACTCCCTAATGGATTCCTTTAAAGAATCGAGGCAAGGTTTTGGAGTGACAGAGACGTGGGTGTTTTTCTTGCATGCATACTTCGAGACATTCCCGAAATCATCGAAGAAGTCGTCATCGAAGTATGGAAGACCTGAAGGTTGGAGACCTTCCTTCGGATCTTCTGGTTCGGGTGAGGGTGTCTCTATAGGTAACGTTGGTTCGGCCTCGGCCGAAGAGACTTCCTCATGACACAGCTTTGGCTCTACATGGAGGGGTTCTAATGGAGGAGTATTCTCTAGAATGTGATCTAGAAGGGCCTCTCCTTCGGCCGTGGTTTTGTGTGTGAACGACCCTCCTGTGGCTATGTCGAGTTGTAGGGCAGAGTCCTTGCTCAGTCCTAACCAAAAGTGCTGTAAGAGCACGTGGTTGGGAATAGACAAGTCTGGGCCAGATTTTGTTAAAATTGTAAATCTTTCCCAAGCTGCACCTATGGATTCCATCTCATTTTGTTGCAAGTTGAGAATCTCTTGACGTAGGGCAGCGATTCGGGATATAGGGAAGAATGCTACACAAAATTTGTTTCGCAATTCCTCCCAATCACCAGCTACCTTCCCTACGTTGAGGGCGTACCATTGTTTCGCTCTCTCATCAAGCGAGAAAGGAAACAATTTTCACCGCATTGTTTGATGTGACATGCCAGCAATGGTTAGGCATGCACAGAGCTGCTCAAACTCCCTTAAATGATGATATGGGTTTTCGTAACCTAACCCCGAGAAGGTTTGTTCACGAACCATGGCTATAAAAGCCGGGCGAAGTTCTTAGCTTGAAGCTGTGATTGGCTTCGCGGATTGTGGATGTTCAACGAACTCGCCCTTAGGAGCAGAAAGTTTGGAGATGGTGGGTTGCTCCATTGGACAAAAGGGGTAAAAGAAGAGAAAGGTAAAAACAAAGGATACACAGGCAACTAGGTTCGGAGACTGAAAACGACAACCGTTCCCTGGCAACGGCACCAGAAATGCTTGTTGGCGCTTCTTAGCGTCAGCAGAAAAGTCCGCAAGCGCACGGAAGTACCGTTGTAGCACTTCACTCGGAAGTATTCAGGGTATCGTATTTATAATTTCCCAAAGGAAAAACTTATGTTTATAGGCCCTTAGCAAGTTTACCCTAGAAAAAGGTAGAGGGGATAACTTCGGTAGAGAGGATACACTAAGGCTAGAAACACTAAGTGAAGATAACTTCCCCACTACTTGTCTGCTTCAGGCCCACTAACGCAGCTGGTCTGCCAGCCGATACCAGTATCAGCGCTACTCCGCGGCCGAACGTGGAGGAATTCAGATACGAGTGGACAGGGCTGTCACCACCTGCCACCTACCCCTCTGCCTGTGGGCACGCGCAACATACGAAGGTAGACCCCGACTTAGACACCACGTTTACGACGGCGACTACTACTCTAGCGATGGCCAGGAACTTTTATCATGAGTCCTCTAACTAGAGCACACGTCCAATGGACGAGCGACGATCCCACAAAGAAGTAGTTTTATGAAAATTACTTACTTAATGAATCGAAACTTAGAATGTATCACAAACCTCTTACTTCAAGTAGCACGATGGTTGTAGAGGTACAAGTTGGATGCGAGAGCCGACAAGTCCGGCACTTCGTCCACCCGAGAGTAGAACTGCTTCGACCCCGCTCTCACTTCTCAAGCTTCTATCTCTCTCTCTAACCCTATACTTGCCTAGCTAGAAGCTAAACTAATGGAAAAATGGTGGCACTCCCTTCTTCTTCTCTCTTGTATCCAGTTGTTCTTTGATGGAGGGGGTGAGGGCCTCATTTTATAGCTCCATAGGACGGTTTCGGCATAGCTAAGTATGGAAGGAGGTGAAACCGCCTTCAGGGAACCGCCATGAGCACTGTCACTGAAAACTGGGCCCAGAAAGCGTTAACTGGGGGGCGGCCGCAACCGGGGGTGGTCGGTCCCTGGGAGGCGGCAACTGGCCACTGCCTTCGTGTGGTCGGTTGCTCCCTGGGCCTGGGCCTTCCCCGCGGTTACGGATGGATCTCGTTTGATGGTTTGATGGGCTTTTCTCTTTTATTCTTGATTTGCGCCTTTTCTGAGTATGTTTTCTGGAAGTACGCTTTCTGGTGATTTTTATTCATTTTCACGTGCTTGACCTGCAAGTCACATGTGCAACAAAACTCGTGGATAGGTTAGATAAAAAGCCCTACCTTCTATTTATTTTAGCATTAGAATGATATTATATTTTGGTTGTTAAGGACTGCCAACATCACGCACCACCAGAAGATGACTACTATCGCCCGCCTGAGCAGCACTTTTCGGCTACCGCTAATGATTTTCTAGCTTTATCAATGCGTCTCACTAACATTGAATAGGGGTAGAACGCAATAAGCAACACACTGCAACAGCACGAGCAGTGGCAGCAGCAGGTCGACGACAAGTTCTACCAGCATGAACAATGGCAGTACAGGACGGACCAATGACTGGATCAGATATATCAGGGACAGCAGCAGACACAGAGCGAATTGCAGTATTTGATACATCAGATGGGATACCCGCCACCACCTCCACCACATTACTGAGCAACATCCAGCTTGGGGGAGATCCCCGCTAGGTGAGTATCTCTTGCCTTTATTTATGCTTATTATTTTCAGTATTTCGTTCAGTCTTTAATTCTGTCAATTTCAATATTGTTAAAAACAACAAGAAAACCAAATAAAAATTTATTTACTGCTTTCTTTAGTTATTGTATTAAATTTCTGCTTGCTTAAAAATAAAAATAAAAAAAATAATAAATAATAATAGATTGTATAATTAAGTTTGTTTTAAATTCCGCATTCAATTTATCTTTAGAATAATTAGAACTTGAAGCTAGAGAAAAATCAAAAAGATATTTAAATTGTTTAAATATAATTTCCTGCAATTGCTTAGTATTTAAATTTAAATTCTCCTACGAATTGCATGAAATTTATCTACCATGAAACTTTATTCTGAAACTTGATATCAGTGGGTAGCATAAGCTTTTCTAAGTAATTGATGGATATGATATAAGAAGGTTTGAGTTGCTATTTATTTCATCCTAAGTGACACCTAAAGCCCCAGACATTTCGAAAATCAAAATCAAAATAAATATAATAATTTGTTCTGCTAATATGATTGCATTCATGATTGAATTCACATGCACAAAAAGTTTTCACTCCATGCATAAGTCTCTCTCTTAGAAGTCTAACAGAAAATGTGGGTTATAAAATTAAAAGATGCCGTATCAAAGAAGTATGAGCCTAAAAGATACCATATCAAAAGGGTATGTGCCAAAAAAAAGAGTAAAACAATGGGTGCAAAGACACCCGCCTGAGAGAAAAAAATGGGTACAAAAAGTATCCGCTAGGGAGATAACCCACACTCTTCAGGAAGACAGAAAAGAGAGGATAATGCATACGAGTTCAAAAATAAAAATTGATCACATTCACACATTCAATCATGATGTATAGCTTAGTAGTCCTCTTCAATCTTATTAGTAGGCTCTCATTATTTCCTGAATAAAAACTATATACTTATTCAAAAAAATATATATATCTCTGGAGCAATGGTTGAAACAAAGGATGAAAGACTTAGTGCTTACTTGATTATTCTGTCTCTCAATTACCCAAGACTTAGTTTACAAGCCCCACGATTGAAAAGAATAAAGAATAAGTTTGAAAGGTAGATTAATGAATTTCAATCCGGAGAAGAATTTCTGTTTAAATATTTAAGTATTTTTTTTGGGAGTTATACATTTTATGGTACCCTGAATAAATTATTTCAAGTCAACTTTGCTAAGGGACTAGCAAAGACTTAGCTTGGGGGTATTGTTGACGGTCATTAAGTTCCAATTTTATACCATCAACTAATGCCTAGGGAAGATCAATAATAGAAGCATAGGGGTTATTACTGACGAATTCCACGAGTTTTAGTGAATTGTGTATTTTCCAAGGATTATTCTAGAAAGGCTTAAAAGAAGGATTAAAAAGCATAGTTACCACGAAACTTGATCGCGACAGAAACATAATTCATCAGCAAGTTAGAAGGATCCAGAACACACCCGAAGCACCAGGGCCCGAGACCCACCAGGGTGGGGCCGGCCGGCGCCCTCCCTCTAGGGTTTTGGCCCATCTGCTGGAGACTTCTTCCACAGCCTATCTGGAGTCATCTGGGCTCTTTGTTCAAGTCGGTTTGATCCCACGGCACAGGTTCATCCAACTGGGCTATAAATAAAGGGGCAGACCCCTTCCCAGAGCACCAATTCATTCCTCCTGCTTCATTCGTCAAGAGTAGACAAAAGTTAGGGTTTCCAGAGATTAGAAATAGGGCTCTAGTTCTTCAAGTTCATAGTTTAGGCGTCCAGCAAGGTTCAAGTAGAGTTGGGCACTACGCTCGGCATTCCAGATCCGTTCGTCTGGAGATCAGTAATATTATCTTGTATCTCATTATGACTTTGCTTTATTTTAATATATTGCTACTTATTCAGTTCTTAGTTTATTCTAATTGCGTATTCGATATAGTTGTGATTGGTGATGATTATTGTCGTATGATCGTAAAGCGCCTAATTCAGTACTCGAGTGAGTTAGGTGGTATGCATTATGTAGATGTGGTGCCTAGATATATTGTGTACCTACGGAGGCACCCTGACGTGTCGGGTCGTGTGGTAGTCCGCATAGGTGACAGCTACGTTGGTTCCTCTGTAGTCCACCCCCCGTACGTACGACGAGCAGAGCGCGGTCGCGAAGGAGGTGACCCTTGTGTCTTAATATCCTCATTAGATGATGCTCCTTATGATGTTTTCTGAGTTGATTATGCTATAGATGAAAATGTGTAATGTGGCGTAGGCTATAGACTTCGTATTTAGTAATTACATAGGTTTCCTTTACTTTAGCCGAATCTCGAAATTGTCTTACTACATTAGTGAGTCTCTATATTCTATCTCTGAAATACCATTTACCTCATTTACTCAGTTATCATTTACCATTTATCATTGACTTATTTATCGCTAAAGCACTAGAGTTATGGGTTATCATAGGTCTGCACATTTATCTTTCCAATTATTATAGTAGATTATCCTAATGAGTAGAATGCCACCTTTATCCTTTTGGCATAAAACAAATCAACGATACTCGGAATACTTACCGGGTGAAGTGCTACAATAGGAGAATTATCTGTGCGCTTGCGGATATATTCTATAGTATTATTTCTAGGAGGCAAGTGAAGATTATTCTATCTTTGGTTTTTAGCATCATGTTAGGGATGACAACTTAACGTGAAATGATGTTAAAAATACCAACAGTTATTTTGAATAGACACCTTGGAATTGGCTATTTGGATCGATTCTCGGAAACATTGGTAGGGGAGTCTGGCTGTTTAGCCGATTCTAGCGCAGATAGATAAAATAACCGATTTGCGGTCTTAAAACAGGATGAAATTGTCAGATGCTATACACAGAGTGAATATACATTGTTTTACAAGGCTAACATCGATCGAATGGATGAAATAATTTTAGCATGAAGGGCTTGGCCGGCTTGTAACAATGCTTGATCTTCATCGGCCATGGTATTCAGAAGAGCTAAGCGTTGGTGAATTGTCCTGCCATCAGCGACCATGACACTTACTTGCTTTCTTTTTTGGTTAATATCGATGGTGTTGGTTGATAAAGTGATTTCACGTTGGGTGATGGCAGAATTGACTTCTTTAAGCTCCTTCATCAGTTGATCACGCCTGGCTTTCAGCGTTTCTAGCTCTGACTCGGTTGTACTGATTGAAGTTTTTAGCGATTTAACTTGGTTAGCTAGTCCAGTTGCTTCTTGCTTCTTACTCAGTTTGCTGTTCTTCAACTGTTCCAGCTCTGTCAGGTTGGCATGTGCAGACATGATCCTTGGAGTTTTATTCTTGAGTTTGGTGAGCTGCGTCAAAGGGTTGAAGGCTGCTGGATGTACTTGTTGCTGAAGCAATTGGATAGCTTGATCGATTGGTTCAGGATTCAGAGCAAGGTTAACCAAGTTTTCTTCTAACCGAGGGAGGAGCTCGCTTAGCCGATTTTTGAAATCTGGCTTGGATAGTTTTAGAGATCTAGAGCTTAGTTCTTCCTCATCGCAGCATTCTTCTAGATCAAAAGAATAACCGGGAGATGAAACCTGTAGTGCCTGTATTTGATGTATAATTTTGTCAGATGGAGCATGTTAAGAGCAATCAGCTAATCTGGTAAGACCTTACCTTCCCAATGTCTGGTGCAGAAGGAGCCGATGAGGTCTCTGGCTGTTTGGATGTTTCTGTGGCCATTTGCTTCCCAGCCTCTAGCGCAGTATCGTTTGGTATTTCTGTGGCTAAAGTGGGAATGGCCGATTGGGTTTCTACAAAAATGACAGTCAGTATTATAATGAAAACACAATGGTGTTACAACTGAATTATCTTACCGGAGATGGTGTCCTGTCTTTCTCGAGCTTGCCCCTAGTATCTTCAGAGGAAGGACTGTTCGGCTGTATTTTTCAAATCAGGTAGTCAAGATCATGTGCTCAATTCTGATCATTAACTGCAATAGTGGTTTCAGTAGCTACCTGAGTAGGGGGTGCTTCAAGAGCTTCTTGTTGAGTGCCTGAAGAACCCAAGTCGATGTCTTGGGGGCCAGTTGGTCCTGGTTGCCTTTCAATTTGAGGTTCCTCAGGCAGTGTTGGAATAAGCTGAACAGTCACCTAGTGATTAGCCGATTTTAGCTGAGTGTTTAATGAATGGTGCAGAAAATGTTTCAGGACAATCAAATACCTGGGCAGTCTTCCTTTTGGACCTTGGTTTCTTAGTGGTCACCTTTTGAAGACTAGATGAGGCTTTCCTTTTTTGAGTTGGACCAGTCGTTATGGCAACAAGGGCCTTCATCATCTTCTTCAGGGAGGGAGCTTGAGAACCTAGCCTTGTAACCAGGCAAGAGGTATCATATTTGATTTGCTTCGGTGGATTAGATTCTGGATCCTGCATTGGCAAAAAATTAGGTTACAGATGACCGGTTTAGGTGAGATCGGTTGATAGCACTTACTGCTAATTTGGAGTTGAAGCTGCTGTCCAAGGCCTTGCATTTATCATGAATTGCCTGGCAAAATAGATGGGCATGCCATTGCTGCCACCAGTTGTTGAAGCTCTCATGGGTGACTAAAATTTGATTCCACTGCTCCAGTGAGCAAAGTGGCAATTCTGCTCCCAGTGTAAAAACTCTGTCAGCCTCTAGATTTTCAGTGATTTCTTCTCTAGGCTTCAGAAGGCGTAAGAATGGAAGCTTTGGGGGCAGTTGGACAAAACCCAGTTGTCTTGCTGCAACATTAGGGTGGTAAAATTCGTATGAAGGCCAGCTGGGCTCAGTGCGGCTTGCACTTCGAAGGTGTTTGAAGTTGACTGCCAGTATGCAGGGTTTCATGATCACATTGAGAATTTCAGTTGCCCATTATCTGAACACCCTGTACTGAACTTGGAGGTATAAGGCATTGGGAATTCTGCATTATCTTCATAGGAGAACCAAGTTAATGCATCTGGTCTCGGGCCTCTATAAAATGCTTCAAGCATGTTGCCCCGGCTAACTCCTATGGTTATAGCCGAGGCAGCTTCACCAAAGTTTTGGCAGCCCCTAGTTATCTTGATTTTCTCCTCCTCTGGATAGTTGATGGAGGGATAGCTAAGGTTGTGGAGGTCTGGCCTAGCCATTTTATGTCGATACAGGTTAAGCCATAGCTGAATCAGCCACCAGGGGCCTGTTGTACATTGAACCTCTTCACCTTTCAGCAGAAAGCCTACAACCTGGTTCATTTGCCTGTAAGCAGATCCCAGTAAAAGTTTACCTAGAGGAACTGAGTTTTCTTGGGCTAATCTTTCTGCAAGGGCCTTGAAAGGGTAGGCTGGGCCTAGAGAAGCACCACAAAAGACAAACCTCTCCAGCCACATGATCAAGAATGCTGTGTGTTCTTTCTCACTGATGCTTGGAGTTGTCAAGTGATGAGTATTGACATAGCCGGTCCAGCCTTTGTATTCATCCAGCTTTGGGAACTGCTTCTCGCCTGTGGAAATGAGATTCCAATACGGGTAAGTCCCGGTGATTTGAAGGCCGCTGAGCATATGAATGTCACCCAGGGTAATAGTCATCGGCCCATCTCCAAACACGAAGGCGTTCAAAGAATTAGACCAGAATTAGCTGGCAGCAATCAAAAGCGGTTCATTCTTCTCCATCTGACGGAGTGAGAGGTCGAGGCATTGGCTCAGATTGCGCAGCTCCCAATCTGCCCGTTTCTTCTCTAACACCCGCTGGAACCAGTTCCTCCATCCGGTGGGCATATTTGGCCAGTTCCGGAATGATTTCTTGGACCACGAAGATGCATTTATTAGTGAACTTCTGAAGGGGATTTGGTTGGTCTCTTGACTGATGAACTCTGCTGGATTTGGATCACCCATCAGACTCAGGTAATAAGCGAAAGGAACAGCACTCAGTGGAATCAAGATCTCGTTTTTCAAATCCTGGATGATGAACAACATATGTGACCGATTGGGCGAGGGTTCGAGAATGAGACTGTGAATTGATGAAATTCATACCTCGGGAATCTCAGAGGGAGTCACCATCTGCTTGAGCTGATTGAAGGCGGCGGATCGAAACCTGAGGAGAAATGCGACGAGAGTCTTCTTGGTTAGGGTTTCGTTTCGGTGCGAAGCTTTGAAGTGCTAAGCAAGAGATTGCGGTTTTGGCTGTGTTTTGAGGATGGGGTCGATTAAGACTCAGTGCTAATTTTGGAACAAAGCAAGTTTATCCCAAAATTTGGGGCATCTGTTTACACCAAAATTTGGACTGAGAATAGATAGCCGATACCGAGAGCAGAGACAGTCGATTTTCGGGAAGCAGAGCCTTCTATGCGAAGAGTTGAGAATAGCCGATCCGGTCCAGAGTCGATTGTTTGACCGAAACGAAGATGGCGTGTTTGAAGACAGGAGTCGATTGACGATGTCAGCACGAGTCTCCAGCACCGGGAAGCGATCACGTTCGGAGCCCGTTTTAGAAAGAGAAGATTAGACTCCAAGTTACCTTTAGAGTAGGAAAGTTTGTTAGTTTCCATATCTATTATGAGTTGTAATTCGATTAGGACTCTATCTTATCGAGCCTAGGGTATAAATATAAGCCCCCGTCCATTGTAATACCTACATTCACGTCAATACAACATATCTTTCGGCTCCGGCCAAACCCTTAGGAGTAGGAGTAAAGTAGATTCCGGCGAGTTTCTTCGAACGGGCTGAGTGTCATCCGGTGGACGCAAGCTTGCTTGTAAGTACCGTCATGCCTTGCTAAGCTTTGTCTCCTTAATGTCATCCGGTGGACATGGGAGCTTTGTAGATCAAGGTCGATTCTTGTTTGGTATGAGTTTAGCGTCATCCGGTGGATGTGGGCTTAGATCAAATAAGGATTAGTTATCGATTCATGCTTGTTTGCTTGCTTAACCTATGTTTAGCGTCATTCGGTGGACGAAGGCTTAGGTTAAATTGGTTAATGTGCATGGATTAGTTATCGGCTCTAACTAAAGTGGCATCTTAGTTAGATTCATCAAGTTACCGGTGGTGTTTGAGTTTATTTGTTTATTTACATGTATCACTCACCAAATTTGCCCAATCTTGATCTGTTTATATCGGCTTTTATCTTTAGATCTGTTTGCTCAGTGAATGATAATTGTCACATGTTTTTGCATTGATAAATAGAATATGCTCACAATAGCCGATAGATCTAGATCTTGATTGTGTAAGAGTTGTATTCAAGCAATAAGTTGAATAGTGCTTAGATTCGATGATCGATAGATTTAAGTCATAGTTTACATTATGGCTGCCTCGATCTGCTCAATCCCCACTGTGGTAAACATTGACTTAAATGTATTGGTTTGAAGATCTAAGCATTACTCTTCTTATCTGCCTGTGTATCGCTCGTATTTGTCGAATCGGCTATTTAGCCGATTTCGCTCTGTTTTACATTCTGACATCTGCCGAATCGGATCTCGATCTGTTTCTACATTTAGACATCTTTAATTAGATTAACTTGACATGTGTGATTTAAATATGTTATATCTTGCCTCATGCAAGTTATTATTACTATTGATGCAATAGAATCGGTTAATTTATGCCACAATGCTTATCTCATGAAAATCGGTTCTTGACATCCGGATATCGACTATTTAGTCGATAGCCTGCAAACAGGGTCTGTAAGGCCAAAAATTCAGAATATCTGGACACCAGTGATTTCCGCCTTGTTGTTACTAATCATATCTTTTTCCTTGTCAATTGTAGGTCAAATTGACTGGCACGCTTGGGAGTCATCGGCATTCTTAGACTGGGCCTGAATCTAGCTGGATCTGCGAAAGCTCCGTCTGCTTTCAAGGGTCCTTCCAGCTTCGCTGCTGTGTTGAGCGCAAGAACCACTTTTTGTGTCAACAATGCTTCAGGGTCTTCATCTCTTGATCTGGCTCTCCTCAAGGGGGGTCTGGCCCTCTATTTATAGCCCGGTGAGATGAATGTGTGCCGTTAGATCAAACCGACTTAACCAAAGGTCTAGATGACTCCTCAAAGGTGGTGGTAGAACACTCCAGAAGGCAGCGGGTGGAAACCCTAGGGGGCGCCGCTCGGCCCCACCTTGGCAGGTGCGGGTCTCTGGTTGCTTCGGGTGCCTTCTACACTCTTCCAGGGTCCTCGTGATGATGTTTTCTTCGCGGTCAAGTTTCATGTCTTTTATGCAATTTAATCCCTCTTTTATGCTTTTCTGGAATAATCCCTGAAAAATATACAATTCACCAAAACTTGTGAAAATTATTAGTAATAACCCTATTCTACTGGATATTCATGTTTAATGCAGGGATAATTGATAATAAAATTTAGATGATAACAAGTGTCAACAATTACCCCCACACTTAGGCTTTTGCTCGTCCCGAGAAAAAGGTTGGTTTTAAGATGTAAGATTTTTAGAGAGAATGGAGCATTTAAAACAGAACTTGAGAGTGCATTATATAAAACTAGTCTGGTCATGGATGTAATGGAATTCAAAGTGTCTACCATAAATCTTTGAGTAGTTGAAGAACAGAATAGCTTGAAAACAAATCACTCTCTTCCTTTAGTTAAGTCAATTGGAGGGTATGTAATTTTTCAAATAAACTTAGCTTTACCTTCTCCTTTTGTAGTACTCTCAAATCACTGATATATCTGTTATTTTTGTATCCTTACCAAGGCGTTAATGAAGTTTCCATCTTTATCCTACTTCTAAAAAGCTTATGTTGGATCTCAGGTAGGTAAAATGTGAAAACATACTTGCATTGTATTTATTATAAAGTCAAACAATGAATCCATCGAGAAATGAGGCATATATTCGAATCAAGCTTTATTTGGTGGAATATGGTGGAACCTAATTCTACCTTGCTCCTTGAGAAAATAAATCTCTCTTTTATACAATTGAGCTTATTCAGAGAGTATGAGCTATCTCTCTCTCTCTCTTTCTTTTTTTCAAGGGAGGCGAGTATCTAAGTACCCATTGTTTTAATTTGTTCGGACACTTGTCCATTTTTTATATTCCCTTCTTCTTTTGCATAGCTCATACCTCTTTTGAATTTAGTAGTTGAGAGACTTTAACAAAACATGGAGCAATTATTTGGTTATGCTATATAATTATTTTTGGTGTTTTCTCCTAGTGTAGGAGGGAAACATTTTTAATAGAATGACTCGCTATTACTCCGGATTAGAGTAATGCTTATGTGGAATTGGCACTTGATTCGAAAATATGACAGATTTCTTCAAAGGGTTACAAAGGTTGACCAAACTCAATACAAAGACAAGTATTATATGTAGGAAGTTTCTATCCTATATATGGCTCTGGTAGGACAGTATTTTTACCACAAAGGAGAGGTATTACTAATTATTTAAATTTTCGAAATAAAATCTCCAAAGACAAAACATCAGGGATTGAGTTCTCATTATTCAACTATATCATGTTTCACAACGACTTAAGCAATCATGGGGTCCCTATAAATAGTTTCCAATAGTAGCATGATTCGTAGAAAAGTGTTATATAATTTATTTTTAAGCCATGAATTAAATAGTCTCTTCTTCTCTTTTAAAAGTAATTTAGCATGTGAATTTTAATTCGGATCGAAACAGAAATCGACACATGTGCAATTATATTGTATGGGGATCAAACCTAACCATGACCGAGAAGGGGATGCGGAGGGTGCAGAGGGGGGCCGGCCAGCCCAGGTAGGGCGCCGGGCGGCATGTCTCTGTGGTCCCACGGGGTCCACTTCGGTGCGCGAGGTCCTGGTTCGATTGTCTTCCGAATTTCATGATTTTCCCGAGCGAATTGATTTCCATAGTCGCGATGTGCCTCCCCCACACTTGTTTTCCTGCATACTTTTCTGCACAACATGTGGAAACAACATGCGTACCAAAAATATAGAGAGTAGAGTAGATTAAAACATTAATATTGATAAAATGAATAAGGCACTTTATTCATTAACGATACTAGATAACTCTGACAACTGACTGAGCTAACGACTGCCTAGCTCATTAGGCTTGCCGAACTTAACACACTCAATATCATAAATCAAACCTAGCACACTTGATAATATAATCAAACCTAAACACTTGTGCCTTATTACATAGATAACGAGGGCAACTTAAGGCTGCCCCTTCTTCGCGAGCTTCCTAATTTCTTCCTTAAGCTCATCAACCTCCTCTTTCAGCTGATCTTTTTCGCGCTTGAGACTGCGAATTAACTTGACATTGACTTCTATCTGCTTAGTCATGTTGCTCATAACCTTGTTGCTTAAGTCCTTATTCCTCTCTACACCCCTAACGGTGCTAGAGAGAGCTTCCATCTTCTCATTGAGGATTCGTAGAGAGAGCGGGGTCTGCCTAGGGACTTTCTCTAGTGCTGATGTTGATGTAACCCGCTGTCTCTTGGGTGGAGGTGGTACAAACTTGGTGTAGCGGACTTGGCCTAGATGTGCACGAACTCCTTGGATGCCAGGGCAAGCAGTGGTGTATTTTGCACATTCCAGCGTTCCGTTCTTATCAGTCTTGACTGACAGGAGTCGCTCATTGTCTCTAGGTGGAAGAAGTGGGGTGCCTCGGCGAATAGCGATCTTCTTCCCCTTGGTACCATCTTCTAGCAGCAGTCTCTCAGGTGGCAATGGCAGAGCAGGCTGGGCTTGCGCGAAGTAGACTTGCTCGTACTGTTGTGGCACAGTAGCGAGATGCTTCGGCGGCACGACGGCGAGAGGCTTCGGCTGCGCAATGACGATGGCCTTCGAGTCGTCGCTTGGGATCTTGTCGAAGTCAGCGCCGAAGATTGCTTTATCTACCATTGCTACTAGATCTAAACTAGGGAGTTTTCTCTGCAAGGAGAGAGGAGGCAATAGATGAGATGCAAATTGAGGGCGGTATAGGTGTGTATTTATATAGGTTTCTGGAGACAGGATCAGCTCAAATCTAGGTTCTATGGGATTCGCACGAAAGAATATCCGTACACGCCGGGATTCTGCGTGGTTGCAGTTAGGAAGGGTGTAGAAAGGAAAGGGAATAAGAGTCGGGACGAAAGGGGCCAGGGGGGCGCCGCCCGGCCCCATAAAGGTGCCGGCCGGCCCCACCAAGCGGCCTCTCGAGGTGGCCGTGCTCGTGGTGCCTCCAAACTCCACATACTTTCTAATTGTTGCGGTGCGCGAATATTTTTCGTAACGGACAATGACGGGAGTAAAAAGTTGGTAGTTGGACAATGTCCAGCCCGTTAATAACTTCTGAATTAAATGGTTCTAAAAATAATTAAAGTCGGTGACCATTTACCTTGAATAACGTACCTTCGTGTGATTGTAGAGTTACCGCTCCATGTGGCGATGCATTCACAACCATAAATGGTCCTTCCCATTTGCTTCGTAGTTTTCCAAGCTCGAATAATTTAAACCTGGAATTAAAAAGTAGTACCTTATCTCCTGGTGCAAACTCTTTCTTCTTGATCCTCTTGTCATGCCATCTTTTTGTTCTTTCTTTATAGATCTTTGAATTGTGATAAGCATTTTCTCTCCATTCTTCTAATTCTGATAGTTGCATCTTTCTCTTTTCTCTAGCGGCTTCAAAATCCTTGTTCCATCTCTTAATAGCCTAGTGAGCTTTATGCTCTAACTCCACTGGTAAATGATAGGTCTTACCATATACTAGCTGGTAAGGTGACATGCCCAAAGGTGTATTGTATGCGGTTCGGTATGCCCAAAGTGCTTCGGGTAATTGGTCCTTCCATGCAGTACCCATCTCATTTACTGTTTTCTGTAGAATATTCTTGATGTGTTTGTTTGATGTTTCTGCCTGGCCACTTGTCTGAGGATGGTATGGTATAGCAACATTATGACGGATGCCATGAGCTTTCAAGTATCGGTGAAACTTTTTATCAGTGAAGTGTGTCCCTCCGTCACTAATGACCATCCTTGGTGTTCCAAACCTTGGAAATATAATCTCTTCGAACATCTTCTTTGAATGTTTGGAATTAGCATTGCATGGCATAGCTTCTACCCACTTGGATACATAGTCAACTTCCACCAGAATATATTCATAATTTCTTGATTTCACAAATGGTCCCATGTAATCAATTCCCTAGACATCAAAGAGCTCGATCTGGAGATTGTTGGTGAGTGGCATAGCATCTCTTGCATTGATATTTCTGTGCCTCTGACATGATCCACATCTCCGGACAAAATCTTTGGTGTCTTCATACATAGTTGGCCAAAAGAACCCACTCTGTTAGATCTTAGCATGAGTACGGAATGCTCCATAATGACCTCCATAATGATCTGCATGCCCTCTTCTACTGGTACACATCTTCTAAGTAATCCATCTGAATGAATTCTGAAGAGGTATGGTGGATCCCATATGTGGAGACGACTTTCATAAATGAGCTTCTTTTTATTTTCCCCTGGTGGTACATAACCTGCAACCATAAAGTTGACAATATTCGTATACCAAGGGTCTAACTTGGTCACTTTAAACAACCTGTCATCTCTCAATGAGTCATTAATAGGCAATTCCTGAGGTTTCTCAAAGTGTATTCTAGACAAGTGATCAGCAATTGGATTTTCTATTCCTCTTCTATCTTTAATTTCTAAGTCAAATTCTTGGATTAACAAAATCCATCTTATCAAATGAAGTTTAGCATCTTTCTTAGTGAGCAAATATTTTAAAGCAGCATGATCAAAATAAACCATTACTTTTGCTCCTACTAAGTAAGATCTAAATTTATCAATAGCAAAAACAACAGCCAGGAGTTCTTTTTCAGTTGTTGCATAATTTAATTGTGATCCTGTCATAGTTTTACTAGCATAAGCAATTGTATGATGCTTCTTATCTTTTGTTTGTCCTAATACTGCCATTACAGCAAAATCACTAGCATCACACATAATTTCAAAAGGTAAAGACCAATCAGGGGTTGAATGATTGGTGCTAATGTAAGTGCTTCTTTAAGAATATTAAAAGATTTTAAACATGCATCATCAAATTCAAAAGGAACATCCTTAGCTAGCAAGTTAGTCAGTGGTCTAGCAATATGTGAAAAATCTATTATAAATCTGCGATAAAAACCACGATGACCAAGAAAACCTTGGATTCCTTTTATATTGACAGGTGGAGGTAGTTGTTCAATTACTTCAACTTTTGCCTTCTCTACCTCTATACCTCTTTCAGACACTAAATGCCCTAGCACTATTCCTTCTCTAACCATAAAATGATATTTTTCCCAATTAAGGACTAATTGCTTTTCTTCACATCTCTGCAAAACCTTATCTAGATTTTCTAGACAATCATCAAAAGTTTTTCCGTAAACTGAAAAATCATCCATAAAAACTTCCATGATTTCTTCTATCATTTTAGAAAATATAGTCATCATACATCTTTGAAATGAAGCAGGTGCATTACATAATCCACAGGACATTCTACGATAAGCATAAGTTTCATAAGGACATGTAAAAGTGGTTTTTCTTTAATCATCAGGGTGGATAGAAATTTGGTGATATCCAGAATAACCATCAAGGAAACAAAAGAAAGAATTATTTGCCAAACGCTCTAACATCTCATCAATGAAGGGCAGAGGAAAATGATCTTTCTTGGTTGCTTTATTGAGTTTTCTATAATCTATACACATTCACCATCCTGTAACAGTTCTCTGGGGTATCAATTCATTTTTATCATTTTTAACTACGGTCATACCACCCTTTTTAGATACAACTTGAACAGGGCTTACCCACTCACTATGCGGAACAGGATAAATAATCCCAGCATGCAAAAGTTTTCAAGACCTCTTTCTTAACGACTTCCCTCATCGCATTTTGAAGCCTACGTTGGGGCTCTCTAAAAGGTGTAATTTCTAGGTTTGTTGGAATACGATGGGTGCATAAAATAGGACTAATCCTCTTAAGGTCTTGGAGTGAATAACCAAAAGCAGCATGATGTTTTGCTAAGACAGTTATTAATCTAAAAGAGTCTTCATCAGAAAGTTTATCACTAATAATCACAGGAGAATTTTGATCATTATTCAGAAAAACATACTTAAGACCAGAAGGTAGTTGTTTAAGCTCAATAGAAGGCTTAGGTGGATCCAGTAATTTATCCAGAGGTTCAGGATCAATCGGATCCTCCTCCTCTTCATTAATGAAGAACTGAGTATCATCCTCTAAATTAGGTTCAATAAATTCCTCAAATGGCACAGCCTTAACTTCTTCTATCGGATCTAACTCAGGAGGTGGCTCTGCCTTAGCTTTTAATGCATGAGTTATAGGCACTGAGAGATTAAATCCTTTCCCAAGTTTAATATCTAAATTGCCCGCACAACCTTCTCGCAAAAGCTTTCCTATTGGTAATCCAATCATTACATCAAAATCCCAAACATCAAAGATATAAAAATTCAGCAAAATTCAGGGTTCATTAATCACAATAGGAAGAGAACATAAAACACTTGAACTAGGAATAATATGTCCTGAACGATTTTTCAATATTTTATTTGTAGGAATTGATGGCATATCTTTCAAGAATTTTTCAGCAAATGTAAGAGACATGATATTGACACCTACTATTGGATTATAAAAGGCATCAAAAGGATATGCATCAATTTGACATTTAATAGTAATGACAGGAGAATTTAAACGAATTATATCATTTGAAAGCTCAGATTCTATCAACCACTCATTACTCATCACAAAAATCAATTCTCTTGTCATTTCTCTAAGGAATTTTAAATCAATAGGATATGAAATACTGAAATTCTTAAAATTTATAGATTCTTGTTGTTTCATAATTTTATGATAGCATGAGGTGTTTCCATAATCATCAAAAATTTAATCCTCAAATTCAAGCATAAAATTAGAAATTGGAGTTATCTGCTTTTCATTGGATAGTTTAGGTTCTAAAGGTGGAGATGAATTAGACAAAAGTTTTGATTCAAGTGACAAAGATTCATCCTCTAATAATTCTTCTTTTTCTTTAGGAAGATCATTTAAGATATTAGTAAGAATAGTTTTAGCATGTGCAGCAGTAATATGCATAAATGCTCCTCCTGCGGCCAAATTAAGGTATTCTTTATTTTTATCATTGAGGCCTAAAAAAAATGTTGCAAAAGCATAGGTTCTGGCAAAGTAAGATTAGGTCCAGAATTTATAAATCCATCAAAACGATCCCAAGCCTTGCCTAATAATTCATTATCTAATTATTTAAATCCTATAATTTTAAAACGAAGTTTAGCGACCTTTTCGATAGGGAAAAATTTAATACAAAAATTAGCACGCAATACTTTTCAATCTCCTTGGCTACTCCCAACATGACGATTATACCATTTCTTTGCTTTTCCCATTAATGAAAATGGAAAGAGTTTCCATCTTAAAGTTTCATCTGCCATGCCCTTAATGTGCAAACATGAACATGTTTGCTCAAAATCGGCTAAATGGGAATAGGGGTTTCCGCTAGAACTACCAGAAAAAATGTGATCCTGAACTAACTTAATTAATCCCAGGCATAACTCATAGCCAGATGATGTGATGGGTAAAGATGATTCTTTTTGGCTGGAGATACGATCCCGATGGTGCTCCATATTGATAAAACAGTTGGGACATGGGTTCCATACTTTAAAAGGTAAAAGGTAAAAGATGAAAGTATAATACAAAATTAAGATAGACCAAGCCAAAATCAGCAAACCATTCCCCGGCAACGGCACCAGAAATGCTTGTTGGTATAAATTAACTGCACTCCATTAAATATTATTATTATCAAAGTATCCGCAAGCGCACAGATAAAACACCGATGTAGCACTTCACCAGACAATCCCGGTTTTAATATCGAACCTAAAGGAACAGTAGGTGCTACCGACTAAGTCTATTGATTCTTAACCCGATAACATAATCAATCCAAAGAATATCAAGAATGAGGAAATAACTAATGATTATCTAGATCCGACAACCGGTAAACTTTGAATAATATCGTTCTAATCGGGCAGTGAAATGAATAAGAGCGGAAATCAGAGTTCCCTCCTACCAAACACTTATACACCTATCTATCCTATCAATGGGAAGTGGACTACAGAGGAATCAACGCAGCTGTCACCTACGCGAACTACCACTATCCGGCCAATCAGGGGACATTCACAAGTAATTATAGCCCAGACACCACGCCTACACTACAAACTACTACTTCAACCAAGGAGCTACCAAGATCAAAGCACTCAAATAGAGTTGTAAACTTAAGAACGAATAAGAACAAATGCTTACTTGAATCAGGATGTTGAATATAAAAGTACCTCAGAACGCAACTGTAACAGAACCGCCCAAATCACGTGGCCCACAGGCACCTGTCAACGTCACTAATGACAGCTGACAGCCGGGCCCGTGTTCCATATGACCTAAGCGGGCTCTGCCGGGCTACATAAGCACCCGTTATCTCCGACAGGATCCCATTGCGAAGTCATTACAGAGTTACAACATTTTATATCAAAATACATCAGAGTAGAATTTGCGGAAGAATAAATAGTACTTAATATTACAGACCAGTGTTCGAATAAAATTAAGTGCAGTTATTACAGACCATAAATTTAAAAGAGTAGCAGTAGCGTTTGGAACAACAATACGACAGATAGTTAAACATTTCACGAACCCTGCCCAAGGGTTTAACTTTAGTCTTCTTCACTCTCTTGGACGATAGTGACGCAGCACGGGGCGAGACAAACTTCGGTCTCCTGCTGCCCTCCTGCAACGGGGTTAACAAACCCTGAGTACATGGGGTACTCCGCAAGACTTACCCGACTAAAAGTGTAAGATTGGACTCAGGAATGCAGGCTAAGGGGAGTCAAGGTAAGGCTTAGCAAGAGTTCAAAAGTTTTGCGAAAAGCACTACTAATCCTATCTCAACATTCTATTTCATTAACATTATCCATCATTATCCATTTCTCCAAGTTCTTTCTCATATATCAACATTCTTTTCTTTACTTAATCTATTTCAAAACAATCCTAGTTCCGAACCACTTTTCACTGTAGGTGTGAGGATCAAGTCTCCATATCCGAGGAGCAACGACGATTCGAATCGATTAATACCCAGCTGGGGATCCCTATCCACACTGCGTATGTAGCACTTAAGCTTGCATGCGCCAACCCCGCCTACCACGGCTTTTCATACTCCGGAACCGGTCCTGCGCCACCCGAGAGCACAGTACTCCTCTCGTCTCCAGGCACGACGGCCACGAGGGTACACGCTACTCTCGCCATCTCTCCACTCCCAGTGCGTGGTTGTCGGTTCCAGCAGTAGAGCCACCGGAGTCAGAGGCTTTCCGTAGTATGTGGCTAGTTGCAAAGTCTTGATCACAGCAGGCCTGACAACGAACGGTCCCTAATATTTTTCCGTTAGAAACCATGCATTGGGACTCTAACCCAAGTACATTGGTAACTACCCGGTTTTCACATCCCTTTCCCGATGGCGACGAAAGTTGGGACTCTAACCCAAGCAGTTGGCCAACCAAGCGGGAAAAACCATCCCTGTTGATGACAATGAACTAGCTAGGAACACTGCCAACAACAAGGACATAACCAGTCCCATAAAGTGATTCATTGCATTTGTATCATCATAGTTTGAAATAGCATTTTTTGCAAATCTAACCGTCAAGCATGACTAAGCATTTTTCAATACTTTTAATCAAATCAGGTTATCAGTTATTGGTAATTGGTCAAGGATGATCATGCATCAAGTGGTTGCCAATCAACTCCTAGTAACCTAATGCAATAGATTAACTCAAGTGATAAATATTTTTAAATAACAAGGAGGGGTTAAATGCACCGGGGCTTGCCTTGAATTGCGTAGAGTGTCGGATCCGGGTCAGTTCCACAAATGTCAAACCCTTGTATGACTTTCTGAGTAGTCTCCTCAGATGGACCCTCAGACTTAACCTCTGGATTCTCGGTCACTACACGTTTGCAATGAATGAATGTATGAATGTGATGCACATGAAATGACAGACGAAATTTAATAACCAATAAATAAACCACACATGAGTACATGACCCTACCTTAGCTAGACATGAATAATCTAATCCATACAGCCCTAGGTCATATAGGTGATTGACCTAGAATTTCAATCAATCCAAAAATCCACATCAAACCCTAATCACCAAAATTTCCTATTTATTTTATTAATCAATTAACCAAGCAGATAATTAACAATTAATTAAATTATTTCTTTTTGACCTCAAACTTCACAAACAGATAGATCTTGACTTATAATAGTGGCACATAAAATTTCATGATTTTTGGAATTACAGGGAATTAATTAAAAATGCCTAAAGTTGCATTTTTTATTTAATACACTGATTTTTAACTACTACAGAAAGTGTTCAAAATCTATATTTAATATTTTTATAAAATACTACACACTATAGAGAGTACTCACAAAAATTTCCATAATTTTTGGGGCAGTATATTAATTCTCACAAAAATATTAAAACACAGAACTATTCATTTCAATTATTAATAGAAAACCCTTTGGAAATTTCCCGAAAAAGAAAAACACCACAACGGCCCGAGTCGGCCCAACAGCACGCGGGCCGGCCCAGCGCGGCCTCTAACCGCCCCGCGCCGCTGACGAACGGGCCCCGCCCGTCAGTCTCTCCTTCCCTTCCTCCTTTCTTCTACCTCTCGCCGCCTCCCTCGCTCGCGCGCGCGACGGCTCTGCGCCACCGGCGCGGCCGTGCCGGCGGAATCGTCACCGGAGACCGACACCCGACGAGTCCCTACTGACGACCGCACCCTAGCTACGGGCTCCGCACCGCCCCCCGGCCTACCGAGCACGACCGAGAGCGGCCATGGCGGCTCACCGCGGCAGCGGCTCGGCTCCCGCGACCTACGGACCATCACAAACTAAACCGACGACAGCGAGGGTACCACAGAGCTCACCGGAGTCAAGAATCACAGGTGGCTGAGACGGAGAAGACTCGGAACGACGAGCTTGACGGTGACGGTCGGAAACAGCAAGCTGGGCTCGACGGCGATCTCCCGTTCCGGCGAACCCTGAGCTCCAAACAAGAAACCGTCGCGCACATGAGCACCACGGCGAGACACGGAACGTAGAACACACGCGCTAACGGAGAGAGGCTCACCGAGGCGAGCTGTCCGCGTCGCGAAAACCCACGGCGGCGCTCGGTCGGCGCGGAGGACGAAGCAGCAGTTGCGCGGGATTCCGGCAACGGCAAACCTCAACAAGGGGCTCAGGAGGTGCGCAAGGAAGTTGGCTAGCTGGCTGTGGAATTGAGAGGGTGGAGTTGGTCGGGACACGACCAATTCCTGCCGATCGGTAGTAACGGTTGCCGCCGATCGGTAGTACCGGTTGCCGGTGAACCGAGGAGAAGAAGGCGGTGGACGAGCTCGTCGCCATTTAAAGCCGCGGACGGGGAAGAGATAAGGGCGAGGCGGCCCGAGGCCCCCCCCTACGGCGCACCACGCGGCGGTGCCCCGGCCCCGGCGACCGGACGTCCGCCGGCGCGCGGCGCGGCACGCGCGTACGGCGCGCGCGTGAACAGGGGACCCCCCCCTCTCGGCTACTGTAGCACAGGGAGAGGTCAAAAGCTATTTTCTCCAATTAAACCCTACCCAAGCTGAATCAGTGAGTGGTCCCAAAATAAAAGTTGTGGAGAATTTTGTGTAGAATACTTTTGCTTTTTGAAGTATGTTCAGATTCGGTCAAATTTTCAAACTACAGAAAAAGGGGTAAAAAGGGTTTTGAATTTCAAACTGAATTTTTAAAATTACTTTTGATTCTTCTCAACAACTTGAAAATTGGTAAACATGAAAGTTGTTCTTCTCAGAGAGATTGACAACTTCTATGAAGGAAGTTTTTGAAGATTCTTGATATTTTTGAAATTGAAGTTTCAAATATAAATTTCAATATAGAAATTTGAGTTAAATTTGAATTTTTATAATATAACTTCAAAATCTCCAAAAATAAAAGTTGTTCCATTTTTAAAACTCTACAACTTTTATTTAGACACTTTTCCCATATTTCATTTAGATTTTGAAATGGGGTTTTTAGATCAACATTAGGGTTTAATTCAATTTCTATTTAATTTCATTTTTGATATTTTTTTTTGATTAAGGGCTCAAGTACACAATCAATACTTAGCTGAAATCAAGTCACTCTAGGCCCTAAGATCAATCATATGCAGATGCTTAAATTTAAATATGATGACATGGCAGATTAATTGAATTCTAATACCAAAGGTATTACAGCCTTCCCCCCTAAAAGAAATCTCGTCCCGAGATTTAGTATTAACAATAACTGGAACAAGGAATGGACAAGAATAGATCTCAACCAACTAATTCTAAAATCTGCAAAAACAGAAGAACGCTTACATATGTCGAGACTAAAGTGTACATTCTACAAGGTAGCAAAGAACTCCGGGAAATTCTCTGCGAGGTAATCTTCCGACTCCCAAGTGGCTTCTTCTTTGGAATGTGCATTCCACTGGATCTTGTACCATCGGGTTGTATTCCTCCGAGTTACACGATCTTTTATGTCCAAGACTCGAATAGGATACTCCGAGTATGTCAGCTCAGGTTCAAGTTCCACTCCTTCCACTTCGATGACTTGATCAGGTACTCGAAGACATTTCTTGAGTTGTGACACATGGAATACATTGTGTACTTCCGAAAGATGCTCAGGCAACTGCAGCTTATAAGCTACTTTTCCCACGCGTTCTATGATTAGGAAAGGTCCAACATAACGCGGGGCCAATTTGCCTTTAACGCCAAATCGACTGACTCCTTTCATTGGTGATACCTTCAAATACACATAGTCCCCTATCTTGAATGCCAAAGGTCGATGCCTTTTATCGGCATAACTCTTCTGCCGAGACTGTGCTACTTTCAAATTTTCTTGAATCTGCTTAACCTTCTCTTCGGCTTCGTTGACCAAATCCACACCATAAAACCATCTCTCTCCAGGTTCAGACCAATTCAATGAGGTTCGGCACCTTCGACCGTAGACCGCTTCAAATGGGGCCATCTTGATGCTTTCTTGATAACTGTTATTGTACGAGAATTCAGCCAATGCCAGACAATCATCCCACTTATCGGGGTAATTGAGCGCACAAGCCCTCAACATATCCTCCAACAGCTTGATTGACTCTTTCCGTCTGCCCATCCGTCTGCGGATGGTAGGCAGTGCTATGCAAAAGCTTTGTACCTAAGGACTTGTGGAAAGCTCGCCAAAACTTAGAGACGAACTGGGTACCTCGATCGGAAACGATGGTCCTCGGTACACCATGCAACTTAACTAAGTTTTCAATATAAAGCTTCGCGTATGTCGGTGCCCGGAAATCTTTCTTGACTGGTAAGAAATGAGCTTGCTTCGTTAGGCGATCTACAATAACCCAGATGGAATCAAAACCTCTAGTTGTCCTGGGTAAACCTACTATGAAATCCATGCTGATGTCTTCCCACTTCCATGCAGGAACAGGTAATGGCTGCAGTTCCCCTCCAGGCCTCATGTGAACAGCCTTCACTTTCTGACACGTGTCACATCTCGCGACATACCGGGCAATCTCTATCTTCATCTTGGTCCACCAGAATTTTTGTCTCAAATCCTGGTACATCTTGTTGCTGCCAGGATGGATGGAAAACCTCGTCAAGTGTGCTTCATCAAGGATCTTTTGTCGTAACTCCGGCACTTTTGGAACTACCAGACGATCTTTGAACCACACGACACCATCATCATCAATCCGGAAACAATCTGCCTTGCCAGCCTGAACCTCTTCCTTGATGTGCTTGATTCCGTTACTTTCCCGCTGAGCGGCAATAATCTCATCCCGGATGGGTGTTTCAATACTAATATTGGTCAAACTGCCTTGTGGAATTATTTCTATCCCTAATTTTTCCAACTCATAACACAAGGACATATCATACAGCTTGACTGTCAAACAATTGCAGTGCACTTTACGACTGAGCGCATCAGCGACCACATTCGCCTTGCCAGGGTGATAATGCACTTCAATATCATAATCCTTGATTAACTCGAGCCATCTTCGCTGTCTCATGTTCAGCTCTTCTTGAGTGAAAATGTATTTCAGACTCTTGTGATCTGTATACACATTACAGGTACTGCCCAACAAGTAGTGACGCCATATCTTCAAGGCATGTACCACAGCTGCTAACTCTAGATCATGAGTGGGATAATTCTCCTCATGACGCTTGAGTTGCCGGGAGGCATAAGCAATGACCCTTCCTTCTTGCATCAAGACACAACCAAGTCCGGTACCAGAAGCATCACAGTACACATCAAAGGGCTTTTCTATATCTGGTTGGGCCAGTACTGGTGCAGTGGTCAACAACTTTTTCAAGGTTTGAAATGCCTTTTCACAATCTGGCGACCAGATGAACTTGACCTGATTCTTCAGCAGGTTGGTAATGGGCTTGGCTATTCTTGAGAAATCTGGAATAAACCGACGGTAATACCCTGCCATTCCCATAAAACTCCGGACTTGATGAACTGTGGTTGGTGGCTTCCAATTCAAGATTTCTTCCACCTTGCTGGGATCCACGGATACACCTTCAGCTGATAGAATGTGTCCGAGAAAAGGAACTCGATCTAGCCAAAACTCACATTTACTAAACTTGGCATATAGTTGGTGCTCTCTCAAACGGGTCAGGACAATACGGAGGTGGTTGGCATGTTCATCAGGGGTTTTGGAATAAACAAGGATGTCATCGATGAACACGACTACAAACTTGTCAAGCTCGGGCATGAAAACAGAGTTCATGAGATACATGAAATAGGCAGGTGCATTGGTTAGGCCAAAGGACATGACCAGATACTCATAAAGGCCGTATCTGGTGGTGAATGCCGTTTTCGGAATGTCCTCAGGACGGATCTTTATTTGGTGATAACCAGACCTAAGGTCAATTTTGGAAAAGACCTTGGCTCCAGCTAGTTGGTCAAAGAGTAGGTCAATGCGAGGCAAAGGATATTTATTTTTAATGGTGACCTCGTTGAGTGGGCGATAATCGACACAGAGTCTGAGTGACTTGTCCTTCTTTTTCACGAATATCGCCGGACAACCCCAAGGAGATGAACT
Source organism: Eremochloa ophiuroides (assembly GCA_038502445.1). Lineage (NCBI taxonomy): Eukaryota > Viridiplantae > Streptophyta > Magnoliopsida > Poales > Poaceae > Eremochloa > Eremochloa ophiuroides. The sequence continues at coordinate 45,023,197 of JAHLJS010000001.1, forward strand.
TGGTCTGATGAAACCCTTATCAAGCAGATCTTGCAGTTGAATTTTAAGCTCAGCCAATTCCTTGGGAGGCATCGTAGCTAACGACTAGCTATATACCGCGAGAGTACGTATGTTATGCCACCGACGTAGAACGTATTTGCCATGTTATATAGGCAACTGAGTGAGAACGAATAGGACGAGCATACATCATGATTGTTGCATCATGTGATTGTTGCTTATTGCACGAATATGCTTCTCTCATCCTTGTTCTATGTTGTCTGAATAGCCTTATTAGGTTTTCAACTTGTGACTGCCTCTCTTCCTTGCTTGTTTTGAAAACCAAATAGTTGTTAAACCTTTAAGTAGCCTCTATAAATGTTTCTCAACCATAGATGTTGTCAGAGACTAAACCAATTCAGCCTGTAGGTCTTTCATTTGGCACAATAGACCCACCTGAGTTTTCTCTAATGCTAGCCTATGGTTGTCATATGTTCTCGTTCGAGATCTGTGGAACCATGCCTGCATCTTCTTTCAACTAGAGCCTTATCCAAATCCTATCTGGAGTGTCTCCTCTACTCTTTCTAGATGCCATGATAATTGCTTGATCTTTCTTAAATTAGATTTTGTAATCTTTTCTTTGGAAAGCAGGTTATGCCCAAACAATCACATCTACAAATGATTTTATCCAATCTGTTCCTTGTTTCCAGTAGTCATCTCCACATCTAGAGAATGTTCTGGTTTCAGTCTGTAAAGCTTACCTGTATCATGTTCATTGGAGTCTTTGCCCAAATCCTCGATTTAGACTTCTTTTCAGCTTATCCAGAAGTTGCCTTGTAATCTTTCATTATGGATCATGTTATGGTTTTGGTAAATTCAATCTCATAAATCATGCATTGAACCTATTCCATGATCTTGTTGTTTTCTCTAACTCTCCCCAAAAGCCTAGCGATGTTGATCAGTAAGAGTCTTATGGTACTAATTAATCGTACACAAGCTCATGCAATTGGATGGTCTGAAGGTTTCTTGATAGATACAAGATGCATGTGGAATTAAAGAATCTCAAGTTGGTTATTCTTGATAGCTAACCTATAATTCTCTTATGCCATGTTCCTATCTAGAACCGCATCCTTGTTACTCACTTGAAGGAAACCATCTTGTGTGAGTTAAATCCCTCCTTCCCCACCATCCTTACATTCTTACTTGTTGATCATGTTGACGCTTTATCAACTAAATCTAGGAATTGTGTATCCGCTTGGTTGCATGAACCATGTTGTTGTTTATGGTTCTCACATGTCTCTAGAGTGTCAATCTTTGTCTCATGATTTTCCCTCCTTGTATCTAATCTCTTGCAAATCATGGATCTCATAATCCCCATGCTAGTCACGCAAAAACCACATGGGACTGAAGCAAAGTCTCATACCATGTTATTTTGGTAACCAATTTGCATTCTAACTCATGTATTCATCATTAAATCATACTCTTGTTGGCTCTTAACCTTGTAGGTCATCCTTGTTTGTTGACCTTCCTCTATGTAATGTTATCCTTGCATAATCTATTTTTGCCGCGTGGAATTTCCTTATTGGTTGTATGTTCGGTAGTGTTTTTATGATCCGTGATTGATGATGTAGCGACGAAACCAAGAGCGTCTTTGTGGGGGTGCACACAAAGTAGTGCTACTCGGCACGTGCTGATATCAAGATCTCTGGTCATGAAACATTGCAAGAACTACACCGATGTGTTATCTTTCGTAGAATTATCCTAAAATTTATCCATGCCTCGTAAGATTTCTTGCTGGTTATGTTTGATAGTGGTGTTATGCTTAATGACTGATGGTGCCACGATGGAACCTGGAAGCCTCCTTGTGGACCAGCCGGCACATGGTTGTGCTGCTGGGTGCGCGTTGGTATCACGGTCCCTAATCGTAATCCATTATGAAACAATACCAATGTGTTATCTTCCATGGATTTTCCCAAATATATCTTTGAAGGTGACTTCAAATCAAATTGATACATCCCTATATTCCTTAATCTATTTTGCAAAGTCTCTACTAAATCTATCCTCCAATGTTCGATCAGAAGGTACGTATGTTGGATTAAGTATAGTAGAGCTTCCTTCTGAAGTTACAAAGAGAATGACCTTTGAAGAGCAAGTCACTGACATCAATATTAACAGACTACAAGAAGTGGTAAACAAGGAATTTGTCATGATCTACCGAGAAAATCAAGCACCATATGCCATTATAGTTGGATTGAAAGAGCACATGAACAGTAGCGTTGGACAAGTATCAGTTAGTAATAGTCAGCAAGATATGATATGTTCCTGATAGGTTGCCAACAAGTTCAAAAATTTCCATCTCGGCTCAATGTCCATTTGCATGATGATCATACAGTTAAGATCAATCTTCTCATGTGTTGCTTCATGTCTGCTGACTGTGGTGACCATGTGCATGTATATCATCTGCAATTATTTGCTACAGAAGCTAAAGACGTAGAGCCTTTTTAGGGACAACTGACTAGTTACCCCAGTGTGAAGAATAGTCTGCAGATAAGTAATGAAGTGTATTTGATTCTCGTGAGAGGGAAAAAGCAAGACAGACCCAATATCACTTTTCTGCTCGATGAGATAGTTTCCTCTGCTGATGAAATGCAGGAGTTTGTTCATTCGCTCTCTCATGTGAGCAATGTATTGCCCAATTGGATCAGTCTGTCTGACATGAAGAAATGGATGCATGAAATAGCAGAATAGATCTCTATCAAGAAGTTTTGTTTCATGCTAACAAGTATGTCCCGTGGTTATAAAGAAGTAGTAACCCCGTTTTTGAAGGCCATGTCTCATAGAACAATGCTATACAAGAAACCTATAAGCCAATTGGTACTGTTTGTGGTACTCTCACTTCTAAGACCCTGCTATAATGAAGCCAATTCCATCTTGGACAATCACTCAGATAGTGCAAACTATGGTTTCAGCCTAGCGAAGAGCTACAAAAGACACACCGATAGATGTGGTCAATGCCATAATACATGTAAGTGCAGTCAAGTGCCCTGCTTGATACGCCTTTGGATGAAAAACAAAAAAAGGACATTTGTAATTAGACCCTTATTCTTGATCGGTCAAGGTGTTCTACCCACTCAACTCATGAAAGTGTGAAGTGAAGACAAGTTGAATTATGTCAAACAACATATTTCAGACCTCTATTTGGAAACCCTAAGATCTTGGATTGCTGATGCAAAATAAGAAGGTTTACCCATTGTCAAAAGTAGTTTAACAAGTTGGTTTTGTTGACCTACAACTAGATCACAAAGAAAAGTTATACTCAAGTTGTTGGTAGAGGACTGTTTCTCAAACTTTGTGAATAAACACTTAACTTTGAGGATAAACACTCTTGACAACCAATCTCATTAAACCTACCAATCCGCTTCAATATTGTTTATTCTCAGCTGCAAATGAGAGGACATGAGTTTGGATTTGCACATCGGTTTTTCCCTTGTGTATAAATAGATTTTGATTCCATGTAGGAAATTGTGGTCTGTCTCATTAATCTGCACAATTCATGTTTGTCTGGACAGACTATCGTGCAACTGAGTATGCAGAGTTGCATATTGCACAAACTTTTGCCACTACATGCTGTACCCCAAACCATTGCCTCAGATCATGAACTACAGTTTTAGATCATTTTGGAAGCATTTACAAGAATCACCCTCCTCAAGTGAATGCCTGCCAGAATCTTGTGTTTTGGAAGAGACAGAGTTGTATCCATACATACCTGTACGCCTGCACTTGTCGCTCAATGTCCTCTGTGCCTCTATCACTGAGTGGAAGAAAACTCCATGTACATCATGAAATCAATCAAGAGTTCATCCTATCTTCAGTATAGCATACCTCAGGCTAATCAGAAAGAATTAATCAAATCTTGGAATACTTATTGAGAGCATACATGTTTTGTTTTCAAGGATCTTGTCAGAAATGGCAGCAGTTATTAGTGTTTTCCTTACAATAATAGTTATCAAGAAGTTGCATCAGACACATGTCACCTGGTTGTTGGCACTTGGATATAAGAGTTCTCCTAACTAATGGATACCGAGGAAGTGAACAAACAGAATCAGCTATCACATTTACTGTTCATTCAACAGCCTTAGATAATTCCGTGTTGCCATAGGGAAAAGAAAACTGCACACATGGAACCTTATGTAGCTTTCCATCAATCTGCATTTCAGTAATTTGGCCCCTACAATACACATAAATCTTGGATGTTGGTTAGCCGATTTCCTCAGCTTAGCAAATACCTACCTCATCTATGATCTCATCCCACATGAAAATGGTGGTATATGCTATATCCTCTAGGGAAACAGATGTTCTGAAGCTACTCTTGGACACTCCAATTCACACCCTCATACTAAGAGTGCTAATTGGGACGTTTTGTCCTGGGTTCCTCCCAAATTAGCTGTGTTGTCTTGGATTTCTCCCAAAGTAACAATGCTTCATAGAAGTCAATGAAGAAAATTCTTCAAACGAGTCAACTACTAAGAATTCTTGAATGATCAGAAAGTTGTCCTATCCTTAATGATCTCTCTTGCATTTGCATCAAGGTAAATGGAAGTACATGATACCTTGGAGTAAGCACTCAACAAACCTTTGCCATCCGTACATTTTCATGAGCCATGAGGCGATCACCCCTACCTATGAGCGCTATGGAATTTTTAAGTAGCTTCGTACTAGCACCGCCTTGGAAAAGGGGCTGACATGCTTCTCTACCCTTGAAAGCTCTTACGTTCCGAATCTCGGGACGAGATTCCTTTAAGGGGGAAGGCTGTAACACCCCAGGTGTTAGTCACGAGCTAACCAGCGAGTGTGGACCTAATCGAGTTATTTCAATCAATGATCCTAATCACTATTTCATATTCATCTCCATCTACCTTGATCATTGGAGAAGTTGCATGAAGACTTAAATTGGATAGTCACATGAGATGACAAGCCCTCTGCTTGATTGGATTGCAGGACTACGTGAACATGAGCATGGAAAGCCAACCAAACCTTGCAACCTTGCCCAAACAACTCTACTTGAACTCTACAACAAAAGTCATGAAGGACTCATGTTGAGCAAATGCCAAGAAAATATCTTTATTTGCCTAAACATCTACTTTGAGCTCTCTAATTACATTAGTTTGACCAAAGTGACCCAAAATAAAAGTTACAGATATTTTAGAGTAGAACAAATGTTATTTATGGACCAAGTCATGATTCAACCCCTAAGTGCCTCAAATAGTGGACACAAGACAGAAGAAATCCTGATTTCAGGACTTGATTATTCTCTAAGTCTGAAATCTGCCCCTATTGCAATGACGTGCTGCTTTGTCCAAATTTTGTTAAGCAACTCAAGTTGGACCAAAAATAGAAGTTGAAGGGAATTGGTCAGGGCACAACATATCAAAAGTTGACATCAATCCGAGACTGTTTGACAAGGTTTGCCACTCGATCCTTGATCGTAATTAGGCTGTTGACAGCATCAACTTTAGAGCTAATTATCTCCTAATTGGGTGGTCAAACTGCTGAGCACCCTTAATCAAAGTTGGAGAGCATCTGGAAGGAACCAACTTTGCTTCTCTGGTCGAGGTCCGAATCTTTCCCGAATATAACAAAAATCGAATCCTAAGCGCGCCTAAATCTCACTCGCCTTCTGTTCTGCGAAATGCCTCAATGGAGAACACGTGTTCGCCGAGCTCTGGGCACTGCCTACCATGGCCAATCGCCTTGCTGCTACCCTGTCCTCGCCTCTGCCCGAGATGGAGAGCACCAGGGCGCTCCCACTCCATCCCATTCACTCTCCTCGCCCCTCCCAGCGCTCTCCCTCGCGTTCCTCTCGTCCTCGTGAGCGCATGCAGAGCGCGAGAGCGTGGCCGCCATGGATGCCGACGAGCTCCGCGACCCTTGTCGTTCCACCACCTCCAGTTTTCCTCCGGCCAAATCAGTAGCGCCATCACCTTCCCCGGGTCGTGACGCATCCGAAGGACCCTTTCTCCGAGCTCCTCGTCGCTGGACCGCAGCTCGCCTCGAGCCGCCGCCATTGCCGGCCGGAGCTGAGCTCCATGGCCGCCGGCCATCATCCTCCTCCGTTCACCCCATGGCAAAGTGGGCAGAGCACCTCGTTCCTCGCTTCGCGCCGCCTTCCCCGCGCTCCTCCCTCGGCTCCGCCGCACGCCGCAGCGCCGCGGCCGCCAGCAACTGGTCGCCGGGTCACCGGGCGCCGTGGCCAGGCCGCCACGGGCCGCGCCATGCCAAGCCACGGGCACCGGCAGGTGCGCTGGCAGCTGGGCTGGCTCCGGCCCCGCACTGCCGCCGTTGGCCGCCTCCTCGCCGGAGTTGGCCGGCCGACCGGTGAACTCGGCCTCTGCTCTGCTCGAGCGAGCCAGAGGAAGAAGAAGGGGATTTCCCTGTGTGCATTTTGCTCTGTGTATGACAGGTGGGGTCAAGTGGTCAGTGGGTCCCGCGTGTCAACTTGACTAGAGGCCGAGCTGGGTGCACCATCCGTGTGGGTGTAGCAAGATCAGGGGTTAAATGTGTTATTCGGTTTTCATTTCAGATTTCGTGCTATTACTTGTAAAATCAATATCTAGTGTTTGGGAGCTCCAAAAATGATGAGGCTTGTTTCGTTGGATTCGCAGTAAAGTTTTCTGCATGTTTGTATAGTTGGTTGTGTCATGCATGCCTGTATTTATGCTGTAGAAATTCATTATTGAAATGTGGTTTAGAAATTCATTTAAATTATCTCGATCCATATTTTGAGAAATATATGTCCAAAAATCATGATTCCAATTTTGTTAGGCTTCTAATGACATGCAATAGATCATAAAAATGTAAAACCTATATGTTGTTTACTGTTTTCAAGGTGTTTCACATTAATCTTTTTAAATAGGAAATAAATGGTTGAATTGCTTGTTATTTTTGTATCTGAAGTTATATTGCTCCAAATGGCATGAAAATTTAATTGTAGACTCTCTGTATGATGTGTAATGTATGGTTAAAATTTCATGATTTATGGTGTATGTATGACTGAGTTGTTGATTTATCTTCTTTGCTGCATATTAAGTAGATTTAAATACATTATAAATAATATATTGTGGTAAAAATGAAAAATGGTGTTTCACTATATTTGTATGATATTGTGTTAGCCTGAGAATCAATAATATGGCCATGTTGTTTCAGAAAATGTTGAGTTTCATATTTAATTTGCTCTCCAATGCTTTATTGCATTATAGATTTGTGTATTTTGTAATAATTAAAATATGGAACCTAAGCATGTAAGATTTGAACCTTGGTCATGAATTGTGATTAACTATCTCTCATAAAAATATCAACTCCATTTGAGATGTTTACCATATAACTTAAACAATTAAATAATAGACTTTTATGTGATATTTTGTGAAAGATTGGAGGTAATTAGACACATGCATGTTGTTTATGACTTATTGCCATGTCTTAACCTGAGATGAATTCTTTATGTTTGTGTTATGATGTTTGGAGCTATTTAACTAGCTCACATATGTGTTTCTTGGGTGAAAAACAAGTAATCAAATTAATTGCAATCCTACTGAGAAAGGGCTGCAGGAGCAGTCCCTGTTGTTGTAATGTTTTACACATGAAAATGATGTTGCATGTAAATGTGTTCTATACAAAAGTTGTATCTAACTTCATTGTATAGCTTGTCCTAAATGTTTATGGTCATAGGCCTAACAGTTTAGGAGTTATGGCTTTCAGAAGTCTGCTGTTAGGTTTTGCCTGTTTTCGGTGCAGACCTGAATGTTTACTTTGTTTGACTAATTTATGCTTTGAATCACCTCTTGGTGATAATAAATAAGTTGTAGTAGATTTCATTGTATTTCCAAATTGTCTAGGATCATCCCTTTTGGTGGTCTAGATCTCTAGTTTTGATTGTTTGAAGTGTGAGGACAGAATCTGTCCAAGTCTGGACAGAGCTGCTTTCAATGTGTTATTTGACCTTTATATGTATTGAATCATCTTAAGGTGATAATAGAAAAGTTGTATAAAATTTCAATAGCTTTGCAGAAAGTCTTATATAACCCTGGTTAGATGTGTATAGCTTGAGTTATGGTTAAATCTTATGCTTGCTGTCCTGCTGCCCATAAACTGCATGTGTGGGATTATGATTGCTTTGACTTTGCTTTGCTTGGTGTGATTGTTAGCTTATGGTTTAGTGATGATAGATTAACATGCCTTGTATTACTTCCTTTTATTCATACTTGTGCATTGTGCATCTCATTTAGGTACGATAGATGAACACGTGGAGTGAAGGACATGATGATGGAACTAACCACAAGACGGTGTGGTGGACTAATCACGAAGATGGAAGGACTAATCGAGTGCTTGGACGGGAGATGCGCATCGAACGAGTGTCATTTAACAAACGCTGATTTAGTGTTGAATCCTAGGCAAGCCCCGGAGCATCTCTAAGCCTCCACCTATTTTTTTTATAAATGCACCGGTCTTTCTTAAATCGTATGATTGTGCACTTAAGTATAGGAGTTGGTTGATACCGTTATTGCATAATTACCTTGTCCACTCTACATATGATCCTGGTACTATTACTAGACAGGTGATCGATCTTATGCTTAGCCTTGCTTAGACCGGTAGAAGTCGGGTGATTTCCTGTCATCCGCGAGCATAGGTGGTGACTGATGAGATCCACATGGATGGCTATATGTGTCACCATGCCACAATGTTTAATTAGAGAATCAAGGCTGGGTAGTGGGGAGCTGCATGACATGGGTCATGTTGACTTCGGTGCTACTTGCGGCCGGCTAGGACTGAGGCCACCAGACATCAGTTGAGATTGAAGGACGTCGTCACATAGCTGGCTAGATAAGTCGTTCTGACCGCGAAGCCGAGTAGTTCTTTCTAAGCCGAGAATTGGTGTGACATGGATAGACATATTCTGGAGGTAGGAAGGATGTGCGGAGACACCATTTTGCCATAGTCAAGTCAGGGACCTGCACTTCCTGTGAGTGGGTTTGTCTCCGAGAATATGGCCCCCGCCAAGCTCGCGATATAATATGACTCAGAAAGATCTAACGGTGACCCAAGAAGCCACTGATCAGGCTGACAGGGTTTGTGATTGGCATATTTGCCAGCTGGTACAATCGATTCGAATCGCCATCTCTCCTGGTTAGTGAGAAACTGAACTGATCTTCTAGTGAGGTAGAGGTTAACAACTTGAACGTGATTATTGGTGAGATGAGGAAGATATCTGTGGATATCAGAAATCCTTATGGTTTATTAATTGCTATAATATCAAGTGATTGTTTAGTACAGCTGCAAACCTTAGATTAATAGCTTAACTGAAATCGAAGCTAAACCATATCTAAAATTTATAAGTTGAGGAATTACTGTAGTAATGCTTTTTATGCAAAATGTTGCTATCTCCTGAGCTCCACCAAATAAGCCTTGCATATCCTTGAGAGTCTTTTTATTTACTTCCTGTCGGGTAAGTCTAGCTGAGTACAATTGAGTACTCAGGGTTTTATTCCCAATGTTGCAGGAGCAATACTTCGTTGTCTAAAAGAGCTACTTCTATCCTTCGGGAAAGGAAGACTAGACCTTGGGCAAGGTCATGTATCTATCTTATCTATGTTGCTGTGACTGGTCGGTACTTGGCACTGTATTATGAACTTAAGTGTGTGTAAATCTATTTCGTTTCCGCAATTGAACTTTTATGTAAAATCTATCTTGTACTCTGATGTAATTGAACTATGTGCGAATCTATGTATCATGTGTATGTGTGCTACTGAGTTTCTGTGATCCTTGGGTAAGTGCTGTGTAAAAGTTTAAAATCCTTCGAGATTTCACGGACTACCGGGTTTATATTGGCTCAAGTGTGGTTTGATAGCTGGGAAAGCAGCTGTCGCTGTACTTGTGCTCGTATAAATTGGTCGGTTCTGTTACAAACTCTGGGACTATAAAATAGCAGCCCTCCCCTTCTTCCTCCCCGCAACCTCTCCTTCATTTTTGGGTGTTTTGAGCTCAAAACCCTAAAAATAGTCATTTCAAGGGGGGAGGTTTTTCCCTTGGATTTGGTGAAGGGTGGCACCGTAAGAGGTTGATTCTTACCCTCCAAATCTTGTTTTCCTCTCTTTTTTATTATTTAGGTGTTTTTCCAAATGGTTTAGATATAGATCTAAATGGATCAGAGGGAATAAGGAATTTATCCTTGGATTTAGTGAAGGGTGGCACCGTTAGAGGTTGATTCTTACTATCCAAATCTGCTTTTCCTCTCTTTTCCATGATTTATAGGAGTTTTTTCGAAATATGGCCGGTTTAGATCTACATCTAAAAAGATGAGAGAGAGTAAGTGAATCTAGAGTTGGATTTTGTGAAGGGTGGCACTTGGGAGTATTTAGATGCTTTTTCGATACTTTTAATTAGTTGTAGAGTTGGATTTACCGCTCGTCTAATACGACTTCATTTCAATTTGCTGTGTTTGTATATAAGGTGAAGGTCATGGAGAGCAGGGAGAATTGGATGTACAACACATCAAGGCTGGATCTGTCTTTCTTGGACAACGTGAGGAAGAAGTTTATTCCTTTTGCGCAGAAGCATCGTCTGAGCCTGGGCCGAGATCGCATGATTTGTCCGTGCAATGACTGCAAGAATTGGCTTGCCCAGGAAGACAACGTTGTGCAATCACACTTGGTACGGTATGGGTTCATCAAGGACCCAAAGTACACTGTGTGGAAGTATCACGGCGAAAAAGATCCGAGTGTCGCAGATGCACAAGCAAGCTCCTCGTCGGTGAATGATGGAAGACAGCAACAACAGACATCATCTGCCGCCAGGTGATGACGACAATGCGAGACATGAGTACATCACGATCAGTGATCCGCTCCAGGACATGGCAGACGATGACGCCGACGCTTGCGATGGGGATGGTGACCCTGTCGTTGACACATTGCTGCCGGAGGATGCAGAGTTCATTGAGCAGGTTGCTAACTGTCAGGATCACGATGATATTTTGTTTGGGGATCCAAAATGGCTCGAGAATTTCATAGTGATGAAGCAGCGGCAATTGATCCCCTGTACAAGGATGGGGGGAAATATCCACAGCACTGGACTGTGCTCCGTTTCAATCTCTAGTTGCTTATGTTGAGGGCTCGCCATGGGATGACCGACACTTGCTTCAACGACCTGTTACGTATCCTTGGTGACAGTTACCCAGACGGTAACAATGTGCCCGCCAATACCTATCGGGTGAAGAAGCTGATCCGGCCAGTGGCAATGAAGCTTAGAAAGTTTCCTGCATGTCCTAACCATTGTATTCTATTTCGGGGAGACAACTTTGCAAAGTTGGAGAACTATCCGCACCGTGGCGCGAGTCGTTACAAGAAAAATGCTGGTTATCGTGCGGGTGATGAGGAGGTACCCTCGAGAGGGCCGAAGAAGAAGGAGGTGAAGGCCAACAAACAGCCGCCTCCTGAGGACGGAGAAGAAGAGGGTTACACACTCAGGAAAAGTCCTGCCCTGTCGATGTGGTACCTGCCCGTCATCGATCGGTTGCGTGCACTATTCGGGAATCCAGAGGATGCCAAACTTATGTCCTGGCATGCATCTCCTGAACGTGTGAAGGGTGATGGCAAGCTGCGGCATCCGTCTGATGGCAAGTAGTGGAAGCATTTTGACGCCAAGTTCACAAAGTTTGGGGATGAGCCTAGAAACGTCAGGTTCGCGCTGAGTACCGACGGGATGAATCCTTTTGGCGACATCAGCAGCACGCACAGCACGTGGCTGGTCACCCTCACCAGCTAGAACCTACCTTCGCAGCTATGTCAGAAGCGCAGGTACCTTCTACTCACCATGCCTATTTCAGGACCGAAGCAGCCCGGGAATGATATAGACGTGTTCTTGGAGCACTTGATGGAGGACATGCAGACACTATGGGAGAAAGGGGTCAACATGATGGATGTGTCCGATAAGAAGGAGTTCACTCTATATGCCATCATCTTTGTGACCATCACCGATTACCCTAGTCTTTTTTCACTATCGGGGCAGATTAAAGGGAAGAGCGGTTGCGTAGTTTGCATTGATGGCACCTGCTACACTTACCTTAGTGCATCGAAGAAGATGGTGTATATGAGGTATAGGCGATTCCTCCCGAAGAAGCACAGGTACAGGAATCCGTCGATGAATATGTACTTCGACAACAGTGACGAGCTTGAAATTGACACGCTGAATAGGTCAGGGTACGGGCAAAAGGTGTTTGACATGGTGCAAGAGATCAATGTCGAGTTTGGGAAGAAGAAGAAACAGGAGGAAGACGGGCCGAAGAAGTGGAGGAAGAAGAGGAAGCGGGATGCAGAAGAGGAAGAGGCAGAGCCTGCCCCGGCCCCCGTTCCATTCAAGAAGCAGTCGTGTTTCTTCAAGTACCTATCGTACTGGAAGGAGCTAGATACACCCCATGCAATTGACTGCATGCACCTGGAGAAGAATGTCTTTGAGAGCACGATCGGGGTCCTGCTTGACATCAAGAGTAAGACGAAAGATGGTCTCAAGTCATGTCTGGATCTTGTGAACCATGACATCAGGCATGAAATCCACCCGACGGCGTCACAAGCCAGAAATAAAGTGGACCTTTCGGGCACGAGCTATAATCTAAGAAAAGATGAGAGCACGGGTTTCCTCCGATGGCTTCGGGCCATGAAGGTGCCGACCGGTTTCTCTTCGAACATCAAGAGCCTGGTCTCGATGAAAGATCTCACAATGACCCACTTCAACTCTCATGACTTCCATGTCATGCTGACGGTGTTCCTTCCGATTGTGATCAGGATTATCGGTCCAGAGTACGTGAAGATGGTCATCACACACTTGTCCTACTTCTTTAACCGCATCACACAGAAGGTCATCGATGAAGCTGAGCTGCCTACCCTAAAAGAGTTTATCACAGAGACTCTTTGCCAGCTTGAGATGTGCTTCCCGCCCTCTTTCTTCGATATTATGCCACACCTGATGATGCACATGGTCGATCAAATACAGGAATTGGGGCCTGTATACTTGCATCAGATGTGGACGTATGAGAGGTTCATGTCCACACTCAATAGATACGTCCATAACCGTGCTTACCTAGAAGGCTCAATGATTGAGGCGTACACAACAGAGGAGGCCGTTAACTGCTGCACGAGATACGTCCGGGATGGAAATGCTATTGGGATGCCCGTCCACCCGCATGAAGGCACAACAACAGGGATGGGGTGCACCGGGAGGAAAGTACGAACTGATATAGATGGCGATATCGTGCAAGATGCACATCACGCCGCCCTCAATCAGTTAGTGTCAATGGACTAGTGGGTTGAGCAGCACCTGAAGGAGATGCCCCGTGCTAGTGATGGACACACAGAGGCGTGGGTACAGAAGCAGCACAAGATGCATTTCACGACATGGATAAAAAATCAGGACATATCGAATGATTGCATTGAAGAATCGAATCTAGCATCCGGCCCTTCTAGCCAAGTCACCACGTGGCAAGGGTACGACATCTATGGATACAGGTTCCATACAAAAGAGAAGGACAAGAAGAGTGCGGCACAAAACTACGGTGCTCGATATGAGGGCATTGATGACGCGACAGGGGACATCAAGTCATACTACGGGCAGATCGAAGAGATATGGGAACTTGACTACGGCGATGACCTACAGATACCCATCTTCCGGTGCCAGTGGGTCAAACCGAAGTCCGTGGTCATGGATGGGTATGGGCTAACAACCGTTGATCTCCAAAGCGTCGCCTACAGAGATGATGAGTGGGTACTCGCAAACCGCTGTTGACAACAGAAGTGGCAAACGGATATACCGCAAGCGTACGGTAGTCAATGTAGCCTTCACCGGGAGTATTCCAGGTATCGTATTTTCCACGGGGAACGTGAAGTGTTCTAACTAGGTTCAAGACTGTCCAGTAATGAGACAAAGGATCTATGATAACTGGGTAGAGATGTTCTTATGTAGCAAAGATATCTAGTCTTGGTGTTCTAAGTATAAAGAGGTTTACCACCTCCTCCCTTTACAAGAGGCGATAGGCGAAACAGGAGGAGATATAACTCCTCCCGAGGTAGCTATACTATTGTCTTGATGCCCTGCCATTTTAATGACTTGTCTTACACACGTGGTGGAAAACGAAGACCATACAAGGCTGTCACCACTTGCTGGCTACCACAAACAATCCGTGCAACAAGCGGCCCACACTGATAAGATATAGCATAGACACCACGTCTACACTATACTTACTACTCTAATCCTTGCAAGAGACTAGAGCACTTCACTAAGTAAAGCAATGTGCAAGTAAAGCAAGTATATACTTAAAATACCATAACCAGAATATCAAATATTTAGAAGGACTCGGATGTAAAACTTACTTGAAGATTCGCATCCGCTGAGGTACACCTTGGAGAAGATTCCCGATAGGCCCGGGGCTTTCTCCTAAAGACTTCCCTCACTCTCTCCCAACTAGCATAGCACTATGGCAGAGCTAAAGCTACTACATAGTATTTTCTCCTTTGAATCATGCTCTAAAGTGAAGGCCTATGGGGGTATTTATAGGGGGAGGTGGAGTAGAGGCTACTCCATTGCCACGTCAGCGATCCGTGTGCCTCTCCACCTCCACCCTTGGATAAACCGACCTCCAAACCGCCTTTGGATGGATGCCTTGGATCAACCACCACGTGGGAAGCGTGCAGGGAGTCGGTGGAGTGCCAACCGACCTGGATGGACACCGGGAGGGGTTCGGCCGACCCATTCAATGACAGGTGGGACCAACCCATGTCTTCTAGAAGGATGCTGAAGTCGGTGGGAGAAAGCTGGGCCTTGAAGGCCACAATATGGGGGTCGGCCGAACCATCATTGGCAGGTGGGACCACCCCTTGAGTGTGGGACCTCTTCTTGTATCGATTGGTGAAAACAGGATGGCTGGTGGTCCCCATAAGGGGTTCGGGCGACCCCCCATGATGAGTGGGGCCATCCTCCTTCCTTGTGGGCACTCTCCACCTTCTTTAGAGTGAGTATGAGGTGGTGGGGCCCCTTGATCACTTCGGTGGTTTTCCAACTTACATATGGAGCTTCCGAACACTGAAAATACCTGTTCTGAGTGCCTGCAACCAAATAATGACAAGAACATGTGGAACCAAGTTATTTGTACCTAAGTCACTATGTGTTTGGTGGTTTCCTTCTAGAAAGAATGCCTTGTTGATGGTTTTGATGGGGTAACAACTTGATATAACTACCATCAACAAGATCCCCCACAGTTAAGTCTTTGCTCGTCCTCGAGCAAAGGTTAGAGAGAGAATGATAACATGTGATTATGACACTTTTAAGGTATTAGCTAACACAAAGCTTTACTCAAGACATATCTCGTACAAGTGGGTTATGTGGTACTGTCTAGCATATATCCTTCAGATGTTGAAAAATGGAATAGTTCTCAAAGCAAAGTCATCCTCCCATTTTCATATCCTTAGCACTTAGAGTTTTTGATAATGATTTTAGAAGAAAGCACATAGTTCATTCTTACTCCTCAAATAGTACTCTCAAATCACTCAGTAAGTATATGATTCCTTACCAAGGCATATCATAACATTGCCTTCTTTTGTTTCATCCTACATCTATCAAGCTTATGTGGGGCTCAGGTAGGGATAAGATAGCATACTTGCATTGCATTTATTGTAAAGTCAAAACAAGGATCCAAGGAGAAGACTGTCGTAATCCTAGATCAAGATGTGCAAATGTGTGGAAAATGATGGAATGTATTGCTCCTTAATTTGATAAGATCTCTCTCTACTTTATTTTATTTGAGACATGGCTAGCATTTTTTTATTTCTTCTTTTTTTAAAGCAATGGACCTTCATGTGTCCACACTTTTTTTTGAATAAGGTAATGGACCTTCATGTGTCCATTTTTTAATAGCCTTTGTGTCTCATCTACTAAGTCATACTTAGAGAGATATTCTAAACTTTAAAACATGGAGCATCTATATGGTGGAAGTGGATGGCATATTTTTGTGTACTTCCAGTGTAGAAGTAGCAAGCATGATATGTGGTGTGTGTGTGATCTTGATCTTGGGACTATGACATAATTCTCAACTAGGGTCAACAAGGTTTGACCAAACTCAAAGCAATTGCAAATAGCATGATTAGAAGGGGTTTGAACATGGTATGATCATATATGGCTTTGGTAGGAATTTCCTTATTATTGAGGAGTGAGTGACACTACGGTTTTATGACGTTTTCAAAAAATAAATCTCTAAGCACTTTGAATAGAAAAGGTATGAATCATGAGCTAAGAACTATATCACATTTGTCAACAACTAAGTCAATATGATATTTCTATCAAGATATGTGACCCACAAGTATAAGTATGTGCAGGAATCAAACTTTGTGACGCTTTTACCCTTAAACGTCATAAATCATGTCACTTTTTATTTTCAGATGCAAGTCTTCTTGTTCCTATTTTTATATATATTATTTCATCTAAGAAAATAAAATATAAAAGTAAAAATGAAATAACAGAGGGGAGTAGGAGTGGCAAACCAGTTAGGAAGCAAGTAGACGCTGGGTGGATACTGACTGGTGGGTCCAGAGGTCCCAGGTGGGGTCGGCCGACCCCACCATGGATCTTCTGGCCACTCCGGTGATTGCCATTCGAATCCTCACCTTTGAAGGTTGTCACAGAACCAACCAATTTATACGAGCACAAGTACGACGATCGCCAATTTAGTAGCAATCAAGTCACACTTGAGCCAATATAAACCCGGTAGTCCGGAAATCTCGAAGGATTTCAAATATTTTAAACGGAACATACCCCAAGGATCTTACAAATTCAGCAACAACCCATCACATGATACATAATTTCACAACCGAATTAAAACATCAGAGTACAACATAGTCTTTTACATAAATGTAATAGTAGCGGAAGTCAACATAGTTTTGAAACAACATAGTTCACATACGAGTACCACCAGCTGACCGTGTCACAGCATCTTACAAAAGCTAAAGATGGATAACGACCTTGCCCCAGGTCTAATCTTCTTCGCCCGCAGGGGTGAAGCAGTTCTTGCAATAAGCATAGTAGACCACTCCTTCTGCAACAATGGAAAATAAAACCCTGAGTACTCAATTGTACTCAGCTAGACTTACCCGACAGGAAGTGAATAAAAAGATCTCAAGGATATGCAGGATTATTTGGTGGAGCTCAGAGGATAGCAACATTTTTGCATAAAAAGCATTACAACAGTAGTTCCTCAACTTATAAATTTTAGATATGGTTTAGCTTCAATTTCAGTTAAGCTATTAAGCCAAGCTTTGCAGCTATACTAAACAATCACTTGATATTATAGCAAACAATACAACCATATGATTTCCGATATCCACAGATATCAACCTCATCTCACCATAATCAATATGTTCAAGTTGTTAGCCTCTCCCCATCATCATTAGTCACCACCTATGCTCGCAAAGGACAGGAAATCCCTCGACTTCTACCGGTCTAAGCATGGCTAAGCATAAGATCGAACCCATCCCTTGTCTAGTAATATTTCCAGGATAGTAGACAAGTGGACAAGGTATAAATGCAGCAACGGTATCAAATCAACTCCTATACTTAAGTGCACAATCATACGATTTAATAAAGACTGGTGCATTTATATAAAAAGAGATAGGTGGAGGCTTAGGGATGCTCCGGGGCTTGCCTTTCACAAAGTTAGATGGCTGATGCTCAGTGCACTCAGGCAGTTCAGTTTCCTCCTCGGCCTCGGGAGCTTCTGGCACCTCGATCTCCGGGGGCACTCCTTCCTCTGGCGGATCGAATTGCAGCAGTGTAACTCCTCCCGGCGATCCTGTATGCATGATATGCATATATGAGAACTGAGATTGCACATGGAATGCAATATAGAGATGCACAACTTGAGTCATGAGATGCATTAGACAACATGTGAGCATCCAAATAATTTATCAAACATTTACTGAGTATGTGCATATTTCTTCTCTAAACAACAACACATACTCACCCTTCTTAAGCAAGCTATAGAACAATTTCTCGTCTTGCGTAAGAGGTCTACAACCTGCACTAACAATTAATTTGAATCAAACTTCCCTACCACACCCACCTTTTAACTAATAACCACGAATAAAGCATATAAGCAAAGACATTGGACCTAGTTGCCCTACACATGAACAAGATCAACCCCAAAGTGTCTAGCAAGGTTACCAAGCTGGAGCATCACAGAAATGCATGAAAACATCTTCTAACCAATTATTACTCAATTAAAAACAATTAAACAAGCACTAACTTATAACTGGACCCTTTATTTTCTGTGCCCCAAAAATTCTAGAAAAATTACAGTAGATAACACACTCCCATATTAGCACACTGGCAAAATTTCAAGTCATTTGGACAGATATAACTTACCACACAAAAATAACAAGCAGACAGCCATTTAAGCAATAGAAAATACTTACTACAGTGAAAAGTATCAAACAACAGATTTCCTATTTTTCTTAGCTTCCTTATCACAAAACAAGGCTCAGGAAAAATATTCATAACCATAACTTGTCTACACTAAGCATGGTGAATTTATCAAAAAGATAGCATGAAAGGTATGTTACACATGACATCATATAAATAATAGTAACCAACTAGCAAACATATTTTTCCTAGATCCTACTACTCTAAACAAGATTAATGCAAGTGCAATCACATTTTTAGCATATTCCTATAATTAGTTATGCATTTATCAAGTTTACAAGCATATAACAAATTAATTATAACTGCACAGAAAAAGTTACTATAAAGTCATATTTCATATTTTTTCTGTATAAAGCTCAGAAATACAAACCCAACAAAATTTGGTTCACCTCATTTGGACACTTCTAGCTACAGATATGAATTTTAGAAGATTTACCAAAATTTCTGGAAATTCATTTTCTCTTTTTCTTTTAAAACGAACCCGACTCAAAACGCTACACACACCCGGTTCAGTGCACCAGAAGCGCACCAGAGCAACTGACCGGTGGGCTCCCCGGTCAAACCGGTCCCACGCATCAGAGAGAAAGGGAGAGCCGCCGGCGCTATCTCGCCGACGGCGAGGTCACCGGCGACACCGAGGGCACCTACGTGTTCCTGGGAACGAGACGAACTCGATGAGCTAACTCCCGAGACCTAACTACCACCGGAGCAAGCTCAACGGTGGCAATGGCGGATGGCGGAGCTCCGGCGAGCGCGCGCCGGCCGCTACCGGCCTTCACCGGCGAAGCTAAGCCTCGTTTCGAGAACCTGGAACCCTAACGAAGCTATACGGCCCGCGAATCGACCTTTGGTCCACTCCGACTCGACCTAACCGTGCGCAAGGCGGCACGGTGGCGGACGGGAACTCCGGCGAGCGGCGACCCGGCTGAAACAGGGCTCGAGCGGCCCGACCAACCCTCTAGGCTAGATCCACGACTGCGGCGACACCTAGACGAGCAAGAGAGAGGGAAGCCAGCCACGGCATTGTGCTTGATGCGGCGAGCAATGAGCTCGGCGGCACTCCGGCAATGGCACGGCGGCGAAGGACTCTAGGTGCTATACCTTACCTCGGCTGGTTCCAGAAATGGGCGAGGAAGGTAGAGTAGAGGATGGCGAAACTCGGGTGGAGATGGAGCGGTCAGAGACGGTGCGGTGGCGGCGGATTTCACCGCGGCATCGCCTCGGCGGCCATGGCGACAGCGGAGCAGAGGAGAGGGAGAAACGAGAGAACAAGAGAGGGAGAGAGTGAATGGAGCGGCCAGGGGACAGGGTGGAGTGTTGCCTTCGGCTTTGCAGGGCGACGGCAGGCGGACGCCGGTGTACGGCGCCACCTGGCGACGATTTGCTGCGGCGGCCACGTCGGCCCCTCGCCGATTCAACTAAATCGGTTGATTCAGTTCAAACCGACTGAAACTCGATTTTGATCGAGCCATAACTCGCGATCTAGGGCGTTTCAGTGAAAACTTCACTAATATGGGTCAAAGAGCTACACGAGTACTCCAATCCATATTAGAACACCTTCAACTGAAACGGCTTGGTTTGAGAGATATGGATCGAAAAACACAGGTATCTTGAAACTGTTTTCAGCTTTAGACTTAGCAAATTTCAGCAACTCCAAACCAGCCCCAAATCTGCACAATTTCACAATTTTGACCACCTTACACCCATTTTTGTGAGTTGACCCAAAAATAAAGTTTGTTTCTTATAAAATTCTACACAACTTTGATTAAGGGTTCTCTGACATGCAAAGTCTCTAAATTAACTTTCATGTTTGGTCAAACAAAATAGGTTTAGGAGGGCTTTCTAGTCAACTATGAGCTAGAGGCGTATTTTGGGGATTTCACCAACATGAACATTGTTCCAAATTTTAACCCAAACATGTTTAATTCATCTAGAATAGTAAACAAGCATCACATTTGCATGCTAACACATCTATGGCATTGTAAGCATATAAGCAAACATATAGCATATAAAGGAATGTAATTCAAATCAAATGGTGATGATGCATGAAATGACATGATCAATGCTTGATGTCATGTAAATGCAATTGTGAAAATAGTAACTAACACTAGGTTGTTACAAAGGTGCTCCTACACTTGCGTTTTCATGTTTTGTGCTCGTCGCCTGACCTGCATTTGAAGGCTTCTTGGGATAGGTTTTGTCGAGCAGATGTGTCTCGTGTTCCTGAGTGTGTTGGGGAGGTCACCAACCTCCCCCACACTTGGCTTGCTGCATACTAGGTTAGAGAGACAAAGAAAATGTCAAGTGCAGGGGCCCTGCTGGTGGCAACACACCAACAGAACCAAAATTTTTATTAAACATAGGCACAACTTACTAGGATAAAGATTAAATGAACTTAGCTATGTGCCTAGCATATTTGTGAAGAGGTTTGAGATATCTAGGGAAAGAGGTCAAAGGAGGATGTCCTCATACCCCATTTTCTTTTTGTTTCTAAGTGCAAACCATACTAAGTTCCTTCTTCAATAATTTCTTCTCAAACAGTCATCCTCGAAGAGCCTTGATAGCTTCTTTGACATGGAGGATTATCCATTCACCTCATGAAGTTCAGCTCCTCCCATAACTACTTCTTCTCCTCTGAGGTGAACGGGGGAACAAAGTAACTTCCCTTATTCAGCCCACCGCCAATGCCCTTGTGGTTCTTCATGAAAGGTGGGCCTCGAAGGCGTGCAGTGTAACACCCTAGTGTTAGTTACTATTTTCACACTTGCATTTGCATGTCATCAAGCATAGATCATGTCATTCCATGCATCATCATCATTTGATTTGAATTGATTCCTTTTTATTGCTATATGTTTGTTTATATGTCCATAACATGCTAAATGTGTTAACATGCAAATGTGATGCTTGTTTACTGTTCTAAATGCTTTAGACATTGTTTGGGATAACATTTGGAACAATGTTCATGTTGGTGAAATCCCCAAAATACCCCTCTAGCTCATAGTTGACTAGAGAGCCCTCTAAAAGCTATTCTGTTTGACCAAACAAGAAGGGCATTTTAGAGATTTTGCATGTCAGTGCACCCTTAATCAAAGTTGTGTAGAATTTTATAAGCAACAAACTTTATTTTTGGGTCAACTCATGAAAATGGGTGGAAGGTGATCAAAAAGTTGAATTAGTGCAGATTTGGAGCTGTTTTGAAGTTTCAAAATTTTCCTAAGTCTAAAACTGGTTTTCAGTTTCGGTGTACCCCTGTTCATCGACCTGTATCTCTCAATCCAGGCCGATCTAGAGTAAAGTGTCTTAATACCAAATGATCTACTCATGTAGCTCTTCAATCCATATTAGTGAAGTTTTGGCTAACACTCACTGGATCACGGGTTATGGCTTGAGCAAAAATCGAGTTTCAGTCGGGTTCAGAGAAACTGAATCCAGCTGATTCAGTTCGGCAGCCGGTCATCGCCGCGCGGCCGCCGTCAGGAATCGCGCGCCAGGTGGCGCCGTACGCCGTCGTTGCCCTGCCGCGCCCCTGCATAAACCGAAGGCGACACTCCATCCTGTCCCCCGCACGCTCCTCTCACTCTCACTCGCTCGCTCTCGCCTCTGCTCTCCGTTTTCCCCTCCGCCATCGCCATTTCCGCCACGCCGTCGCCGCGGTGAAATCCGCCGTCATCGAGCCGTCTCCGACCGTTCCACCTCCGCCGTAGCTTCGCCTTGCTCTGCTCTTCATCCTCGACCCGTTGCCGACCTCAGCCGAGCTAAGGTATAACGGTTTGGCCTTTCTCGCCGCCGCGCCATTGCCAGAGCACCGCCGAGCTCTCGGGTCGCCGCGACGAGGGCGATGCCGGGGTCGGCTTCTCTCTCCATTGCTCGTCTAGGAGTCTCCGTTAGCTGTAGATCCAGTCTAGGCCGTCGGATGGGCCGGTCTCGCCGTAGGTTCGCCGGAACCCGAGCTCGCCGTGAACCCGCTCGCCGCCGTGCCGCCATGCGAGCGCGGTCAGTGAGTTTCCGTGCGCAATAGTCCGATTCGTCGCGTACATAGGTCCGCTAGGGTTCCAGGATCTCGGAACGGTGCTTAGCCGCGCGAGCAACGGCCGGAATCGGCCGGCGCAAGCTCGCCGGACCACCGCCGTCCGCCATTGCCGCCGTCGAGCTCGCTCCGGTGGGGTACGACCCTCGGCAGTTGGTCCATTGGGTTCGTCTCGTTGCCACGAGTCGGTAGGTAGCCTCGGCGTCGCCGGAGACCTCGCCGTCGGCGAGCTCTCGCCGGTCAGCGCCGGCGGCTCTGCCTCTCTCTCTGACGCGTGGGGTCGGGTTGACCCCGGGGCCCGCGAGTCAGCCGTTCGGGTGCGCCTCTGGTTCACTGAGCCGGGTGCACGTAGCAGTTTCTATCGGGTTTGGGTTTTATGATTTATAAAATGAATTTCCAGAAAATGTGTAAAATCGTCCAAAATTCATATCTGGAGTTAGGAGTGTCCAATTGGGGTGAACCAAATTTTGTTATGTTTGTATTTCTGAGCTCTATCAAAGAAAAATATAAAATGTACTTTTGGAATACTTTTTCTGTGCAGTTATATTTAAATTGTTAATTGCTTGCAAAGTTGATAAATGCATAAGTAATTGTAGGAATGTGCTAAAAATGTGATTCCACTTGCATTCATCTTGTTTAGGGAAGTAGAATCTAAGAAAAATATGTTTGCTGGTGTTGCACTGTTATTTATATGATGTCTAGTATAATGTGCCTTTTGTGCTTTAATCTTGCAAAAATCACCATGCTTAATGTGTTAAGGATATGGTCATGAATATTTTTCCTGGACCATGTTATGTTTGAAAGAAGCTAAGAAAATTGGGAAATCTATTGTTTGATACTTTTCACTGTGTTAAGTATTTTCCATTGCTTAAAAGGCTGGTTGCTTGTTATTTTTGTGTAGACTGTTATACTTGTCCAAATGACTTGAAATTTTGTCAATAGACTAATCTGGATGTGTAATAGCTACTGTAATTTTTATGGATTTTTTCTGGTCACAGTAAACAGTAGGTCCAGTTATAGGCTAGAGTTTGTTTAATTGTTTTTAAGCAAATATCTTTTGGTTGGGAAGTGTTTGTATGCATTTCTGTGAGGTTCAGTATTATCACTTGTTTAAAACAGTGGAGTTGATCCTCATTTGAGCTTAGGGTAGCAAGGCTAATGTTTTGTTTATATGATGTTGCTCGCGCTTGTTAATTATAAGTTGGTTGTGGTAGGTTAGTTGATGCATGTTAATTATTAAGTGCAGGTTGTAGACCTCTCACCCGGGACGAGAAATTGTTCTATGCTTTGCTTAAGAAGGGTGAGTATGAGTTGGTTGTCTAGAGAACAATTATGCACATACTCAGTAAATGAGTGTGGATTGTTAAACTGATTGCATATCATGGGTTAATTTGTGCATCTCTATCTTGCATTTCATGTGCATTCTCAGTTCTCATATATGCATATCATGCATACAGGATCGCCGGGAGGAGTGACGCTGTTGCAGTTCAATCCACCTGAGGAGGGAGTTCCGCCGGAGATTGAAGTGCCAGAGGTTCCCGAAGGCCAGGAAGAAGAGGCTGAACTTCCAGAGTGCCCTGATCACCAACCTACTAACTTTGTGAAAGGCAAGCCCCGGAGCATCTCTAAGTCTCCACCTACTCTTTTTACAAATGCACTGGTCTTTATTAAATCATATGATTGTGCACTTAAGTATAGGAGTTGATATGATACCGTTGCTGCATTTATACCTTGTCCACTTATACTTGATCCTGAAGTATTACTAGATAAGGGGACGGGTTCGATCTTATGCTTAGCCATGCTTAGACCGCTAGAAGTCAAGGGATTTCCTGTCCTTCGCGAGCATAGGTGGTTACTCATGATGATGGGGTTGGATTCCACATGATGGACTATATGTGCCACCATGCCACAGTGTCTAATGAGAGAATCAAGGCTAGGTAGCGGGGAGCCGCATGACATGGTTGAGGTCATGCCGTCTTCGGTGCTGCTTGCGGCCGACTAGGACTGAGGCCACCAGACATCAGTTGAGATTGAAAGACGTCGTCACATAGCTGGCCAGATAAGTCGTTCTGACCGCGAAGCCGAGTATTTCCTTCTGAGCCGAGCCTTGGTGCGACTAGGCAGACATATTCTGGAGGTAGGAAGTATGTGCGGAGACACCATCTTACCAAGGGCAGGTCAGGGACCTGATGCATCTTGGAAGTGGGTTGGTCTCTGAGAATATGGTCCCCGCCAAACTCGCGACATATTGTGTCTCAGAAAGATTTAACGGTGGCCCAAGAAGCCAGTGGCTCGGCTGACAGGGTTTATGATTGGCATATTTGCCAGCTGGTACAATCGATTCGAATCGCCATCTCTCCTGGTTAGTGAGAAACTAAACTGATCTGCTGGTGAGGTAGAGGCTAATAGCTTGAACATAATGATTATGGTGAGATGAGGTTGATATCTGTGGATATCGGAAATCATATGGTTCTATTGATTGCTATAATATTCAGTGAATGCTTAGTATAGTGGCTAATCTTAGTAAATAGCTTAACTGAAATCGAAGCTTATCACAATTAAAAGGAATAAGTTGAGGATCTACTGTAGTAATGCTTTTGATGCAAAAATGATGCTACCCTCTGAGCTCCACCAAATAAGCCTTGCATATCCTTGAGAGTCTTTTTATTTACTCCCTATCGGGTAAGTCTAGCTGAGTACAATTGAGTACTCAGGGTTTTATTCCCATTGTTGCAGATGGTGTAGTCTACTACGTGTATTGCAGGAATTGCTTCACCCCTGCGGGCGAAGAAGACTAGACCCGAGGGCGGGGTCATTATCTATCCTTAGATGTTGTAAGAATGCTGTGACAGGGTCATTTGATGGTACTCGTATTTGAACTCTGTGGTGTAAAACTATGTTGACTTCCGCTACTACTATATTTGTGTAAAAGACTATGTTGTACTCTGATGTTTAAATTCGGTTGCGAACTTATGTGTCATGTGATCGGGTATTGCTGAATGAATGATCCTTGGGGTGTGAAATGTTTGAAATCCTTCGAGATTTCCGGACTATCGGGTTTATTTAGCTCAAGTGCGACTGGATTGCGATTAAAAATGCGATCGTTGTACTTGTGCTCGTATAAATTGGTCGGTTCTGTGACATGCAGGGGCTGGAATACTCCATAGGGCTCAACCTCAAGCACCTTCGGATGGATTAAGGTTGAAGGAAGGTGCTGGAATGGTGAAGAATGGAGGTGGAAGAAAGAAGGAGAGGAAGGGGTTAAGAAGACGAGTGCCAACGTTCTCCTCTTCGAAATCATGAGAAAATGTTGGGGGAACGATGGCACAACGTTCTGGAGTCGACGGGTGGCACTAGGTTGCCATTCGTGGTTCGGTCGACCCCAATAATTGGTCATATGGCCGTGGCCACTTCCTCACTCATTTGCCAAGTGATTCCCTAAATGTGATGAGTTTGGGGAATGAAAAGTATGGGTCGGCCGACCCATATATTTGCCCCAAACTTTTGTCACGTGGCCTACAAGAGCTCCTGAACATTGTCCCATTTTCCAAAATTTCAAATTGTGCCAAGTGCGGGTCGCCCAATTTGGGTTTGAATGGCCCAGTGCGACCAGATTATGCATTTATGAAAATTATATAGCTTGGCCTAATTTTGGTCCCAAGTGGTCACCGAATTGTCCACTTCTAATTGGGGGTTTTGGGGACCCAAGGTAAAGAAAGGAAGGACTTCTAGTTAATTGAGAACCTATCTAGTGATCAAACTATACAAACAATTGAAAACAAGAAAGAAAGAAAGACATGTAGATTTTAATTATGTTAATTCATTATCAGGGATGAATTCTAGCATGTCAACTTCTTTATCAAAGGTTCATGTAAATGGAAAACTCTAAGAAGGTGGCCACTTACCTTAAAGATGATGAGTTGTAGCAGTGGTCCTCCTCAGTTGCATTTAAGTTCTCCTTACCCAAACAACTTGACTTTTGACCATGAGGATCTCAATCTATCTCCCTAAATGATCTTATGACTTACCCATATAGAGATGTCGAGGTTCTTGCTATAGGGGTTAGTCCAAAAGTGCAACCAAATTCCATCCAAGTATGTTTTGATTCAATAATCAAACTTAACACCATGTCATGTTTGATTAAGGTAGTCTCTTTTAACCTAAGCACCATGCTTAATTTAAAAAGACTATGGAGGTATGATCGTTCGAATGAGATCAGTACACCCAAACTAAGGCATGCTAACATAGAAAAAGGAGGCATGATAGAATAAATAAGTTCATTCTACTAGAGATGATAGAATGAGTGGTGAAGACAAGAAGCATTTTTTTCTTTTATTTTGTTTTAGAGGGTTGAAGACAAAAGTAGAGTGATGCAGTAAATAAGAGGAAGGGAAAGTGACAAACCAGTCAAGAGGTATGGCTCAACATATTGGAGGTTGACTGGTGGGCTGAGGGGTCCATGGTGGGGTCGGCCGACCCCACCTTGGAGGCTCTAGACACTTTGGTTCCTTACTTGTGCATTCTTACCTCTAATGATGTGTTCCTGCACTATTACTTTTTGCTTGGGATGTCCTTCAACGCCCAAATGTGTTCAAGGGGGTCAAATGACCCCCTCACACTTGGTGTAAGGTGTGTCCTGAGTCATAGAAATAGAGAAAACATAAAGTGCAGGGGTTCTGTTGGTGGCAACACACTAACAGAACCAAAAGTCTTACTACCCTACTCAAGTTAGGCACACAAGTTCCATGATGTTAAATTGAAGCCATCTTGTGGGGGCCTAACTACAAGAATTTATACCACTACGAGATTTGGAGAACTTATGATAAACAAAAGCATCTACAACCTCTCTTGTGAAGATTTTGGACACAAGAAGATTGAAGGGGTTGTAGATCTCTTGTTGAGTAGTGGTAGAAAGAAAGATTGAGTTGGGATATTTCTCAAATGAGCAAGGACTTGATGAGAGGATCAAAGGATAATTTCCATGCTTATTGATGAAATTCTCCATCTCAAGGAGTGGGTGAGCGATTTTCTTCTCATGACGTTCCAACTCCTCCTCAAGACTTGGATGTGTCATGGTTGTTTGTGAAATCATCTTAAGCTCACCCCTTGGATCAAGAACAGATTTAGATTCTACCCCTATGTTGAGAGGCTGTGAAGACCAAACAGGTAGATACTCATCACCTATTCTATGACCAAGCTTCTCATTTCCAATGTCCTCCAAGATTCGCATGATTGACCTTCCAATGAATGTGAGATGAAAGGAACGTCCAGGAAGGTCAAAGATGTGAAACTCTAGGGAGATCTTTAAATCATCAATCACTACAGGTATGCCTTGAAGGACTCGTAAACAATCAAAGACTTGACCATTTGGGAGCTTAAGGTGTTTTTGGGATTGTAGCAGGTGATTCTTTGATGAACCTTGAACATGGAAATGAGGAATGATGTTTATCCCAAGGCTAGGATCATAGGAAATTTCACTAGTAGATGCCCATGACTTGACAAGATATTCTCCTTACATGAGTGGGCATCTTAGTGATTTCATTAGAATCTTTGGTCTCCTCTAACCATTCTTGACTTACAACAGTGGATGGATTCTCCAACTGTTGTTGTTTTTCTTCTTGGTTAGATTTATGGGCCTGATGACTCTCATGCCTTGGGTGTCTTAATGAATCCCCAGAGTCAATGACCGGAGCATCATAAGACGTTGGAGGAAGGGCACAGTTGGAATCATTGGGATCAAGGATGAGTTTAGAGATGGGTTCAAAGGACATGGTGGATGTGGGCATAGAATGGGAGAGTATAGATTTTTCTTCTAAGCATTTTAGTTCTCCTTCTATGGTCACAGTCAGCATTCCTTTTGGAGGTTCAGCCAAGATCCTAGATGTTTTCCTATGTGCCACATGGGACATCAAGGCGTCAGATGATGCTAATTTGGGAGATTTTTTAAGAGATCCTTTCTTGAGAGGTTTTGAATGAGGTTCCTTAGAAGGTCTCTTTTGGATAGTATAATTATAGGCATTCCCAAAACTAGCAAGGTCAGATAAGAGTTTAGCCTCATAGTCGAAGGAGTGATTTTGAGGGTGGAATTCTTCCTCCTTCGATGTTTGTGGTATTTGAGGTTCAGGGTCGATGGCGAAATCTTTGGATAGCATTGTTGGTGATTCGGCTATCGAGATTTCTTTTTGCTTGGGGGCTAATTCCTTTTCTTCCTTAGGAGGTTCATTATACCCTTGGGTGTGGGGAGTGTTTTCAAGAATTTTAGCAAGAAGTTCCTTCCCTTCGCCAACGGTACAACGAAGTAATGCTCCTCCAGAAGATATGTCAAGGAATTGTGTGAAGTTTTGGCTAAGACAGAGGTAGAAATGTTGCAAGAGTACCAGCTCGGTTATAGCTAAATCAGGGCCAGAAGATGTTAAGTCTGTGAAACAGGCCCATGCCGCACCTAGAGTCTCCTTCTCCTTTTGCTTGAAGGCTACGATCTCTCTTCGAAGATGAACAACACGAGAGATAGGGAAGAAAGCTAAGCATAATTTGGATTGAAGGCTTTCCCACTCTCCATGTGCACTTTCCACGTGTCGAGCATACCAATGTTTAGCTGCTCCCGTCAAAGAGAACGGGAATAGGTTCCATTTCAAGGTATCTCGTGTCATGCCTTCAATTTGAAGACATGAACACAATTGCTCAAGATCACATAAGTGAGTGTAGGGGTTTTCATCTTCTTCCCCAGCAAATGATTGTTCCTGAACCTTAGCTATGAAACTAGGGCGAAGCTCATAGCTAGGCGAAAGAATAGGATGGGATGATGGTGGTGGCTCCAAACTAGCGCCCTTTGGAGCGGCAAGATGGGAGATAGGTGTTTGGTTCATGGTATGGAAAGGATAAAAAGAAAAGAAAGGTAAAACAAGGATAGCTCGGATGACTCGATTCTAGTTAAGACAGCTACCGTTCCCCGGCAACGGCGCCAGAAAGCTTGTTGACACCAGCAGTGGCAAATGGATATACCGCAAGCATATGGTATTCAATGTAGCCTTCGCCGGGAGTATTCCAGGTATCGTATTTTCCACGGGGAACGTGAAGTGTTCTAACTAGGTTCAAGACTGTCCAGTGATGAGATAAAAGATCTATGATAACTGGGTAGAGAGGTTCTTATGTAGCAAAGATATCTAGTCTTAGTGTTCTAAGTATAAAGAGGTTTACCACCTCCTCCCTTTACAAGAGACGATAGGCGAAACAGGAGGAGATATAACTCCTCCCGAGGCGGCTATACTATTATCTTGATGCCCTGCCGTTTTAATAACTTGTCTTACACACGTGGTGGAATACGAAGACTAGACAAGGCTGTCACCACTTGCTGGCTACCACAAACAATCCGTGCGACAAGCGGCCCACACTGATAAGATATAGCCTAGACACCACGTCTACACTATACTTACTACTCTAATCCTTGCAAGAGACTAGAGCACTTCACTAAGTAAAGCATTGTGCAAGTAAAGCAAGTATATACTCAAAATACCAGAACTAGAATATCAAATACTTAGAAGGACTCGGATGTAAAACTTACTTGAAGATTCGCATCCGCTGAGGTACACCTTCGAGAAGATTCCCGACAGGCCCGGGGCTTTCTCCTGAAGACTTCCCTCACTGTCTCCCAACTAGCATAGCACTATGGCAGAGCTAAAGCTACTACATAGTGTTTTCTCCTTTGAATCATGCTCTAAAGTGAAGGCCTATGGGGGTATTTATAGGGGGAGGTGGAGTAGAGGCTACTCCATCGCCACGTCAGCGATCCATGTGGCTCTCCACCTCCACCCTTGGATAAACCGACCTCCAAACTGCCTTTCGATGGACGTCATGGATCAACCACCACGTGGGAAGCGTGCAGGGAGTCGGTGGAGTGCCAACCGACCTGGATGGACACCGGGGGGGGGGTTCGGCCGACCCATCCAATAACAGGTGGGACCAAGCCATGTCTTCTAGAAGGATGCTGAAGTCGGTGGGAGAAAGCTGGGCCTGGAAGGCCACAATATGGGGGTCGGCCAAACCATCATTGGCAGCTGGGACCACCCCTTGAGTGTGGGACCTCTTCTTGTGTCGATTGGTGAAAACAGGATGGCTGGTGGGCCCCATAAGGGGTTCGGGCGACCCTCCCATGATGAGTGGGGCCATCCTCCTTCCTTGTGGGCCCTCTCCACCTTCTTTAGAGTGAGTATGAGGTAGTGGGACCCCTTGATCACTTCGGTGGTTTCCCAACTTACATATGGAGCTTCCGAACACTGAAAATACCTGTTCTGAGTGCCTGCAACCAAATAGTGACAAGTACATGTGGAACCAAGTTATTTGTACCTAAGTCACTATGTGTTTGGTGGTTTCCTTCTAGAAAGAATGCCTTGTTGACGGTTTTGATGGGGTAACAACATGGTATAACTACCATCAACAACCGCGTCGTGCAGGTAGCCTACTATCCGATGCCCAAAGAGAGAAACAAGCATGTGGTTGTCTCAGGAAAGCAGAGGATCGTGGGAGCCGATGGAGTCCAGAGTCCCGAAGAATACAACAACTACGCAGAGTTCTCTCTATTTACCGATCATCCACGCAAGATCAAGATCGTTGAGAACCGCGTGAGCAGGAACAAGATAAAGCCTTGGTTCCGCCCCGACGGTGAGAAGAAGTCCATCATAGGATCACTCCCACCAAGTGATATGTACGCCACACATTTATGTAACAATGTACTCATCTAATGATTAACGAGAACTTTTTATGTATGCCACACATTTATACTCAACTACTACTCCTACTACTACGCTTACTACTCTACTACTCCTCCTCTTACTACTATACTACCACTTGTAATACTATGTTTACTACTACTCTACTACTACGCTTACTACTCTACTACTCCTCTTACTACGCTACTACTCGTACTTCTACTCGCACTACTAATCCTGGCCTACACTTCTCTCACTACTGCTCCTAGCACTACTCACACTACGCTTACTACTCTACTCCTCCTCCTCTTACTACTATACTACTACTTGTGATACTACGTTTACTACTACTCTATTACTACGCTTACTACTCTACTACTCCTCCTCTTACTATGCTACTACTCGTACTTCTACTCGCACTACTAATCCTGGCCTACACTTCTCTCACTACTACTCCTAGCACTACTCAAACTACTCTTATACTACTCAAAAATAAAAAAACATTAATCGTGGCGGTTGCCTTTAGGAAACCGCCACGGTAAATGACATTAACCGCGGCGGTTATCATAAGACAACCGCCTCGGATAATATTAACCGTGGTGGTTTTATTACGGTAACCGCCACGGTTAATGCCTGTATATATATACCCGCGCTGCCCTCCCAAATTTTCATCTTCTTCACGCCACTCAAATCGACCCTGAAGGGCTGCCGGTTTTCGCTGCCACCACGCGCCGCCACTGCCATTGACGCTCGCGCTCCTCCTCTGTCCCTCCTCTGTCCCTGCCTGTGCCTTCGTGTCTGCGTTCCCCGCAGAACCCTAGCACCACACTCCTCTGGTGGTCCGCCGCCGCCTGTCCATCGGCCGCGTGCTCTGTCCTCCGGTGGTCCGACGCCGCCGGCCCGCCCATCTAGCCGCGGCCCGTGCCACCCGTGGTGGTTTATCTCCAGGCCGCTACTTCTCCTCGGCACCCGGCTTCGCTTCTGCCTCCGAGAACCCACCGCTGCCTGGAGGTCACCGGAACCCTAGTGCCCCTTCCCCCGCGTCGACGAGCTCCACCGAGGACACTTGTGCCACTGTCTGCGCTGGTGAACTCTTGTGCCCCTATTTTTTGTCTCCGCCAAGGACTCCTATGCTCCTATGCTCCTAGGCTCGCTGGTGAACCCTAGCTGTTCCCCTGTGTTGCCTGGATGTGATGTTTGTGATCAATTTTTTGCTTCAATTATCCAAATTTTGAGATTGATGCTGCCTATGATGCGTTTGAGATGAAATGGAGATGTAGATGATATTTGCAAATGCCACTACCTATGATGACTTAGAATAACTGAGCATTTTCTGTTCATTTGAGATGAATTTTAGTTGAATTTTGCATGGTTTTGAGATGAACTGAGATGAATTTTTTTGAAGATCGATTTTGAGACGAACTGAAATGAACTGAGATGAATTTTGAGATGATTTTTAGAGTTACTTGTCTACTCCTAATCCTACTGTACTACTAATCTTAGCTCTACTTCTATACTAGCTGTACTACCCTACTCTAATTGAATTTTACTTGAATTTTAACTGAATTTTAGTCCTACTACTACTTGTCTACTCTTAATCCTACTATACTACTACTCTTGGCTCTACTTCTATACTACTACTGAATTTTACTCTACTACTTTTGCGAGGCACTTGGGGAAACTTAACTCTACTCTTAGCTGTCCTACGCTTACTACTCTACTACTACTCTAGCTACCTCCTACTTTTGTACTACTCTGCTACTACTCCTACTCTACTACTACTCTATTTCTCTACTCAACTACTACTCTTAGCTTTACTACTACTACTCTACTACTTGTACTCCTACTACTACTCTAACGCCTAATCACTATTTTTGACTTAACTAACTCTACTCTCTCGTACTCTACTCTTACTACCCTACTATCTAATCACTATTTTTCACTTAATTAAATCATCGTTAGGTTTGTTTCTCGGCCGGACAGTTATTACCTTGGAACCACTAGGCTTTGATAAACTCTACTACTTTGATACTCTATTGTATGGCATTTTCGATGATGAATTGGTTTTGATTCTAGTAATGTGCTTAGGCAGTGGCATTTGCAATGATGTGAAACTTTGTATGCTGAGGCAGCGGCTATGATGATAAAAAGTCCCCATATTGCTTGTGAGCCTCCAAACTAGGATGGCATGTATATCATATACGAGCAACCAGTTCAGAAGCGATGTTATTACAATGGGGCAAATCTAAGCCAAATATGTACTTTTCTTATACTCTTTTGTATCTTGTTATACTCTTTTATACTTTTCTTATTAATTTATTTGTAAATGCAATGATGAATTGTTTGGCATATACTCTACCACTACTTGTGTACTACTACTCTACTACTACTTGTCTACTTCTACTCTATGACTCTACTCCTACTTGTCTACTATTCCTACTACTATACCACTACTTGTCTACTTCTACTCTAAAACTACCTGGCTACTTGTACTCTACTCCTACTCCTACTTACTGCTCTACTCCTACTTACTACTACTGCTCCTATTCATACTTCTAGTCTTAGCTCTACTACTCCTACTTACTACTCTACTACTACTCCTATTCATACTTCTAGTCTTAGCTCTACTACTCCTACTTACTACTCTACTACTCCTATTCATACTTCTAGTCTTAGCTCTACTGCTCCTACTTACTACGTACTCTACTCCTACTCCTACTTACTACTCTACTCCTACTCCTACTCTACTACTCCTACTTACTACTCTACTACTAGTCTCTATTACTCTACTACTACTGCTCTACTACTCTAACTCCTACTACTACTTCTCTACTACTACTTGTCTCTACTAGTGCTCCTACTTACTACTCTACTACTATTGTGTATTGCATTTTCAATGATGAATTGGTTTTGATTCTAGTAATGTGCTCAGGCAGTGGCATTTGCAATGATGTGAAACTTAAATTGTATGCTGAGGCAGCGGCTATGATGATGAAAAGTCCCCATATTGCTTGTGAGCCTCTAAACTAGGATGGCTTGTATACCATATACAAGCAACCAGTTTAGAAGCGATGTTATTACAATGGGGCAAATCTGAGCCAAATATATACTTTTCTTATACTCTTTTGTACTCTTGTTATACTCTTTTGTACTTTTCTTAATTTATTTGTAAATGCAATGATGAATTATTTGGCATATACTCTACCACTACTTGTGTACTACTACTCTACTACTACTTGTCTACTCAACTACTACTCTTAGCTATACTACTACTACTCTACAACTTGTACTCCTACAACTACTCTAACTCCTAATCCTATTACTACTTGTCTACTACTACTCTAACTCTACTACTTTAATTGAAACCCTATTGTATGGCTTTTTCCATGATGAATTGGTTTTGATTCTAGTAATGTCCTCAGGCAGTGGCATTTGCATTGGTGTGAAACTTTGTATGTTGAGGCAGCGGCTATGATGATGGAAAGTCCCCATATTGCTTGTGAGCCTCTAAACTAGGATGGCATGTATATCATATACAAGCAACCGGTTTAGAAGCGATGTTATTACAATAGGGCAAATCTGAGCCAAATATGTACTTTTCTTATACTCTTTTGTAATTTTCCTACTCTTTTGTACTTTTCTCAATAACTTTGTACACCTACTCGCAGTGTAAATGAAAAATGATGTAATCTCTGATTACAATGAAAAAGGATGTATTATTCTTTTCTTTTGTACTTTTCTTGTCTACTTTGTGTGCCCTACTTGCACTTGTGAGATGTCCGTATAACTCTATCTTATTCATAGCTTCCAATGGCGGGATCGCCTGAAGGACAATGGCGTCAGCCAAGCCTGGGCTCGAGTGATAAGGGAGGCTTCTCATCATCATCAGATGAGAGCAGCGAGTACGAGGAGGGGGTTCTAACACCTAGGCCGGAGAAGAAAGCACGTACGGAGGAAGAAGAAGATCCGACCTATACACCGGAAAAGGGACAAAGAATAGGGCTGTCAACTTAGGGATCTTGCACCCCAGGTCACGGACCAGAAGATGAAGAGGCCGCGTAAGTGTCCAACTAACACACCGTCGACGGGCTCGCATGTACTATGTATACAGCTAATGTGAGCTCCTGTCGTGTATACAGATTCCGGTGCCGCCTTCGCATTTGGAGTTTGGTGATGAGGGGCATGAATCCGGTCCTTCCCTGGGTGCTTCATCAGAAAAGATAACCTCCAAGAGTAGAAAGTCAGAATTGAAGAGGGGCCAGCACGGAAGGCACTAGGTTTTGAAGAAGGTGCATGCCATAACCAAGATAGGGCCGCAGGGAGAGCCCTTGGAGCCACAAACAGTTATCGGCACCTTCAGCAACCAATGCTCTTGCATAGTAAGGGAACATGTGCCTATCACTTATTCAGATTGGAGGAAAGTGCCGCAGACTTTGAAGGACAAAGTGTGGGCTGATGTGAAGAGACGTTTCCAGTATCCACCCGAACAATACGATGAAGCCGTGTGCAGGGGCCATGCGTTGTTCCTGGCAGGCAAAGCTCTTCGCAGCTTCCGGTCCAAACTCAACACCCAGTATGTGAAGAAAGGGAAGACACCATATGAAGACTACAACTTCATCAAGCGACACATCTGGGATGAGTTTGTCGAGAAGATGACCACCGATGAAGCAAAGCGCAAAGGCGAGAAGTTCTCGGAGCTCGCAAAGAAGAATGAGCTCGTCCACCACCAAGGCATGACCGGGTATGCTGGTAAGAGGCCCAAGTGGTGCCAGGAAGAAAGGGAGGCAGAAACGATCAGGCAGAGCTACCCGTTACAAGGCATCGATGAGAGGTCACACGACTACTTATATGCCCATAGGCCGAAGAAGCTGAAGGACGGGCAAGATTCAATACAATGAGGAAAAGGCCGAGGAAGCAGAGAAGGCTATACTCAAGATCACTAAGGCTGCTCAGACCGGGGAGTTCAAACCTCATAGGGATCATGATGTACTGACCGAGGCACTAGGCAACCCTGAGCACCAGGGCCGTGTCTGGGGCGTGTCCTTAAGGCAGAGCTGGAAGAACGTGGAGTCCTGGCAGTCTGACGCCGGGACACAGCACACGAGGCAGGCATACAAGGAAGGGCTCATCCAAAAAGGCCGCGATGAAGCAATGCAAGAGATGATCAGCAAGTCAATACAGGAGGCTCCACTAGCACCGACCCCAAGATGGTAGAGTTGCAGGCACAGATGTTTGTGCAGGCTGGTGTACAACTACCAGCGAGTCAGCAAATAGTTCCAGGCTCGTCGACGGCCGGAGGAATCCGCGGGTACTCGGTCGATGACATCGTGGAGCCAACGGAATGCACGCTCTATATTCCAATGAGACGCAAGATGATGAATAAGAAGGCTGTTGCTAATGGACTAGTGTAACCCATGGAAAGCGGCGCCACATACAACAACAGGCCGATCCCGTATGACTATGCCAAGGTAGAGATCCTTTGGACCCACAAAGATTATGATGAAGAAGAACTCGACTACCCAACTGAAGAAGGGGTCAGGTACCTCAGCTATACTATCGCGTCATTTGTTCTGTGGAACAAGGAAGACATCGTCTTGGAATTCCAGTCATCTCCGCCATCACATCCCACGGAGCCACACTCGTCTCCACCGGATGGTGGCGACGACGATGGCGGCGATGACTCTGACGACGACAACGATGACAAGTACGATGCTACAGGCCCAGACAACAGTCCTCTACCATGTCTCGACAAGAGCAGCCCTCAAGGAGGTATAGGGGGTCCATCGGGCAACGAGACACCGCCCCCAACCCAGGGCGGTGGGAAATGTCCTTTAGCACCGAAGAAACCGGATGATGAAGCTGGGGACAAACCTACTGACCTCACCACGAACAAACCTCCCCACCTCACCATGGAGCAATGGGCGGCGTCCAACTTAGCCGAAGAGTTTAAGTACTCTACGGCGTTCGAAAGGTATGTATGCTTTGGCAACTAAACAACTTCAACTGCTTAAGTGCGCATAGATGCACGTAACATTCTTTTTTCATGTTGCCCCTACAAGGAGCGAACCCCACCTAAATTTTGGCCCCTAAGTCTAGATTGCCCAGATAACTTCGAGAATGGCAAATTCATGTTGACCTTGGGCAATCTTTTGGAGGAGCCGTGGGAGGTTCGGAGGTTCCACATCTGGTATATGCATGCTTCAAAGCTGGGCATGAAGGAGTTCGTTGTGAAGGTCCCGCAGGAGTACTTCCACTTGGAGGATGTTGAAAGTTACATGCCTGTTGAATTCCACGACATGCATAGGATGCTGCGGTGCAAGGATCTCGACGTCGTCCAAGTGACTCTTTTTGCCATGTAAGTTATATCGTATCTTTGAATCGCTATAGGTATGTTAATTGAAGACAATCAAACTAACAATGTCATGACGACAACTTATGTCTTTATGATGCAAGCATATGTATGCAAGGAACTAGGCAAACCTATTTTGTACCTATCTCCTATGCATATTAGCCAGAGGGCAATAATTGGCCACGGAATACCGGACACGCATCCTGAACTCATGAACTTGGAAGGGTTGCAGAAAGCGGAAGTCCGTGCGAGATTGATAGAAGAGATCAAGTATAGAAAGGGACAATACCTCTTACATGTCATGAAGAAGGTCCCAGAGAATGGGTGTATCTTTGCTACCCACCAGTTCGGGTATGTCAAAATGATACGTACAATAACTTATGGGTCAAAAGTACTATAACTTATGGGTGTATCTTTCCACATTGATTCAATTGTGTAGCTTGGGAGTCAGCGGCCACTGGATTTTATTTGTCATCCATCCTCAGGATGGAAAGGCCATAATATTTGATTCCTTGCGGAACCCGAGCGACAAAGAAGGGTACAAGAATTTCGAGCACTGTCTGCGATAGTAAGTGACAACAATGTAATAGAACCGACCAATTTATACGAGCACAAGTACAGCGACAACTGTTTTCCCAGCTATCAAGCCACACTTGAGCCAATATAAACCTGGTAGTCCGTGAAATCTCGAAGGATTTCAAACTTTTACACAGTACATACCCCAAGGATCACAGAAACTCAGCAGTACACATACACATGATACATAGATTCGCACATATTTCAAATACATCAGAGTACAAGATAAACTTTTACATAAAAGTTCAATAGCGGAAACGAAATTGATTTACATAAGCTTAATTTCATAATACAGTGCCAAGTACCGACCAGTCACAGCAACATAGATGAGACAGATAACACGACCTTGCCCAAGGTCTAGTCTTCCTCTCCCGAAGGATAGAAGTAACTCTTTAGTCAACCAAGCATTCCTCCTGCAACATTGGGAATAAAACCCTGAGTACTCAATTGTACTCAGCTAGACTTACCCGACAGGAAGTAAATAAAAAGACTCTCAAGGATATGCAAGGCTTATTTGGTGGAGTTCAGGAGATAGCATCATTTTTGCAGAAAAAGCATTACTACAATAATCCCTCAACTTATCAATTTTAGATATTGTTCAGCTTCGATTTCAGTTCAGCTATTATAGCTAAGGTTTGCAGCTATACTAAGCAATCACTTGATATTATAGCAATCAATAAACCATATGATTTCTGATATCCACAGATATCAACCTCATCTCACCATTAATCACGTTCAAGTTGTTAACCTCTACCTCACCAGAAGATCAGTTCAGTTTCTCACTAACTAGGAGAGATGGCGATTCGAATCGATTGTACCAGCTGGCAAATATGCCAATCACAAACCCTGTCAGCCAAGCCACTGGCTTCTTGGGCCACCGTTAAATCCTTCTGAGACACAATATGTCGCGAGTTTGGCGGGGACCATATTCTCAGAGACCAACCCACTTCCAGGAAGCACCTGGTCCCTGACCTGCCCTTGATAAAATGGTGTCTCCGCACATACTTCCTACCTCCAGAATATGTCTGCCTAGTCGCTCCAAAGCTCGGCTCAGAAAGAAATACTCGACTTCGCGGTCAGAACGACTTATCTGGCCAGCTATGTGACGACGTCTTTCAATCTCAACTGATGTCTGGTGGCCTCAGTCCTAGTCGGCCGCAAGCAGCACCGAAGTCAACATGACCCATGTCATGCAGCTCCCCGCTACCTAGCCTTGATTCTCTCATTATTTCATTGTGGCATGGTGACACATATAGCCAACCATGTGGATCTCGTCAGTCACCACCTACACTCGCGGATGACAGGAAATCACCCGACTTTCTCGCGGATGACAGGAAATCACCCGACTTCTACCGGTCTAAGCAGGGCTAAGCATAAGATCGGTCACCTGTCTAGTAATAGTATCAGGTTCACATACATAATAGACAAGGTAGATATGCAGCAACGGTTTCAAACCAACTCATATACTTAAATGCACAAACATACGATTTAATAAAGACCGGTGCATTTATAAAAAGAGATAGGTGGAGGCTTAGGGATGCTCCGGGGCTTGCCTGGGGTTTAGCACTAAGTTAGTGTTTGTTAGATGACACTTGTTCGACGAGCATTTCCCATCCAAGCACTCGATTAGTCCTTCCACCTTCGTGATTAGTCTACCACACCGTCTCGTGGTTAGTTCCATCATCATGTCCTTCACTCCACGTGTTCATCATCTATCGTACCTAAATGAGATGGACAATACACATGTATGAATAAGAGAAAGTAATACAAGACATGTTAATCTAGCATCACTGAACCATGAGCTAACAATGCCACCAAGCAAGGCAACATGAAAGCAATCCTAATCTCACATATGCAGTTTAAGGACAGCAGGACAGCAAGCATAAGATTTAACCCTAACTGAAGCTATATACATCCAACCAGGGTGATCTAAGCCTTTCTGAAAAGCTATTGAAATTGTCTACAACTTTGCTATTATCATGTTAAGATGATTGAATACACATAAAGGTCAAACAACACAAACAAGGCAGCTCTGTCCAGATTTGGACAGATTCTGTCCTCCCACTTCAAACAATCAAAACTAGAGATCTAGACCACCAAAAGGGATGATCCTAGACAATTTAGAAATACATAGAAATATACAACAACTGATCAATTATCACCAAGAAGTGATTCAAAGCATAACTCAGTCAAATAATGCAATCAATCAGATTTAGACAGAAAATTGGCAAAACCTGACAGCAGTCATCCAAAAGCCATAACTCCTAAACTATTAGGCCTATGACCAAGAAATTTTAGGACAAGCTAGATATAGAAGTTGGCTATAACCTTTATATAGAACACATTTACATGCAACATCACTTTCATGTGTAAAACATCACAACAACAGGGACTGCTCCTGCAGCCATTTTCAGCATATAAGCAAAACATACTTTTCCCTTATTCATCACCTAAGCACACATAGGAATGAGCTATTTAGATAGCTCCAAACATGGTTACATGGTCATACAAGACTCATCTCAGACCAAAGCATATTAAGGAATCACAAGAAACATATATGCATTCATTTGTCTTTCATTATTCACCCATTATTACATAAAAACCCATTATTTAATTATTTAAGTTATATGGTAAACATCTCAAATGAGTCCCAAACTTTTATGAGAGCTAGGTGATTACAAATCATGACCAAGGTTCAAATCTTACATGCTCAGGTTCCATAATTCAATTATTATAAAATAAACAAATCTATAATGCAATAAAGCATTGGAGAGCAAATTAAATATGAAACTCAACATTTTCTGAAACAACATGACTATATTATTGATTCTCAGGCTAACACAATATCATATAAAGTTAGTGGAACACCATTTTCTATTTTTACCACAATATATTATTTATAAAGCATTTAAATCTACTTAATAGGCATAAAACAAGATAAATCAAAAACTCAGCCATACATGCACTATAAATCATGAAATTTTAACCATACCTTACAAATCATACAGAGAATCTACAATTAAATTTTCATGCCATTTGGAGTAATCAAACTCCAGTTACAAAAATAACAAACAATTCAATCATTTATTTCCTATTTAAAAAAGATTAATGTGAAACACCTTGAAAACAGTAAACAACATATATGTTTTATATTCTTAAGAGCTAGTACATGTTATTAGAAGACTAACAAAATTGGAACCACAATTGTTAGACTTATATTTCTCAGATTATGGCCAAAAGCAAGTTAATCAATCCTAAAAACCATTTTTCAAAAA
Source organism: Eremochloa ophiuroides (assembly GCA_038502445.1). Lineage (NCBI taxonomy): Eukaryota > Viridiplantae > Streptophyta > Magnoliopsida > Poales > Poaceae > Eremochloa > Eremochloa ophiuroides. The sequence goes on from JAHLJS010000001.1 coordinate 45,064,612, forward strand.
TAATTTCTAGAGCACAAAAATATAAATAACATAGCACATTTACTGGATCTAACATGCAGAGCACTTTACCATGAATCTAACAAAACAAGTTTCACAATTTTTGGAGCTACCAAACTGGAGATATAAATTTCTAAAGCAAAAGCGAAATCTGAAGATTTTGGTCCCCATTTGATTTAAGTGGGCCCCACTCGTCATAGACCAGAGGGGTCTTCTTCTTCCTTGCTCGATCGAACAGGAAGTCAAGAAGAGAAGGGCGTCGACCGGCCCGGTGGCTTCGCCGGCGACCAGGGCCACGGCGCCCGCGGAGATGGCAGTGCCAGAAACGCAGCAACAGCATTGCAGCCGGAGCGGCAGGGGCAGCAGCGGTGTACAGCAGCAGCAGCACGGCACAGCACAGCTCCATGGCGAGCTCCAGCAACGCTGAGGACGAGGGAGGAGTAGAGCAGGGCTAGCGCCATGGCGAGAGCAAGAAGGAGAAGATGTGTTCGTCTGGGGCCATTGCGACAGAGAGGTGGAAGGAAAAACGGCCGCAACGGAGCTCGACTCCGGCCGGCAATGGTGGCGGCACTCCGCCCGTCGGCGAGGCGACGGAAAGCTAACACGAGAGGGCGGGCGAGCGAGCTGGGAGGAGTGGGAGAGGACGAGGGCGAGCTCTGGAGGCTCCCATCGCTCCTGAGGACGCAGAGACGAGAGGGGAGGAGTGGAAGACGCGGCAGCAATGGAGGTGGGAGCTCCGAGCGTACTGTCCACGCGTCCCGGTTGAGACAAAACGGCGAGCACGTGGCACGCGCGAGAGTGGACGAGCTGGGCGGTGGATTCCGGCATCTTCCTTTGCATATTCTGCCCTGGGTGCTAGAGTGAAAGTTGGAGCCCGCGCAATGCCCTACTATCTTTGCTAAGGAAGCTCGGCCATTTGATGAACGTATTAACGGGTAATTGGCTCTAAAGTTGATGCTGTCAACAGCCTAATTACGATCAAGGATCGAGTGACAACTCTTGTCAAACGAAATCGGATTGACCTCAAATTTGAATATGTTGTGCTCCAAAGAGTTTGTGACAACTTTTATATTTGGTCCAACTCAAGTTGCTTAACGAAATTTGGTGAACACGGGAAGGCCATGAAATCAACACCATTTTCAGACTTAGAATTTACCCAAGTCCTGAAATCAGATTTTTCTTCTGTCTTGTGTTCACTTTTTGAGGCACTTAGGGTTTGAATCATGACTTGGTCCAAAAATAACATTTGTTCTACTCCAAAATATCTGTAACTTTTATTTTGGGTCAAACTTCATTTCTTGCTCCAAAATAATATTTCTACTTTGGTCAAAGTAAGATCATTAGAGAGCTTAATTTGGATATTTAGGCCAATTGAGGTATTTTCTTGACATTTTCTCAACATGAAACCTTCATGACTTTTGTTGTAGAGTTCAAGTAGAGTTGTTTGGTCAAGGTTGCAAGGTTTGGTTGGCTTTGTATGCTCATGTTCACGCAGTCCTGCAATCCAATCAAGCAGAGGGCTTGTCATCTCATGTGACTATCCGATTTAAATCTTCATGCAACTTCTCCAATGATCAAGGTAGATGGAGATGAATATGAAATAGTGATTAGGATCATTGATTGAAATAACTTGATTAGGTCCACACTCGCTGGTTAGCTCGTGACTAACACCTGGGGTGTTACAGCCTTCCCCCCTTAAAGGAATCTCGTCCCGAGATTCGGAACGAAAGAACTTTCAAGGGTAGAGAAGCATGTCATTCACTACCAATGTGGTGCTAGTACGAAGCTAACTAAATAAAAAAAATTCCATAGTATTGACAAACTTGAGTGATCACCTCATGGTCCATGACAAAGTACGGACGATAAGGGCTTGGTTCAGTTGTCAATCCGAGAGATCATTAAGGATGGGACAACTTTCCAATCATTCAAGAATTCTTAGAAGTTAACTCTTGGTTGAAGAATTTTCCTTCATTGACTTCTATGAAGCATTGTTACTTTGGGAGGAATCCAAGATAACACAGCTAATTTGGGAGGAACCCAGGACAAAACGTCCCAATTAGCACTCTTAGTATGAGGGTGTGAATTGGAGTGTCCAAGAGTAGCTTCAGAACATCTGTTTCCCTAGAGGATATAGCATATACCACCATTTTCATGTGGGATAAGATCATGGACGAGGCAGATAGTTACTGAAGCTGAGAAAATTGATTGATAACATGTAAGGTTTCTGTTGGTTGTAGACACAATTTACTGAGATGCAGACTGATGGAAAGCTACATAATGTTCCATGTGTACAGTTTTCTTTTCTCTGATGGCAACACAGAATTATCTGAATCTGTTGAGGAAACGGCGAATGTGATAGCTAATTCTGTTGGTTCAATGCTTTGATGACCATTAAAATAAAGAAAATCCTTGTCCAGGCAGCAACAATCATTCTGGGTGAGTCTGAGGTGACATCTTTATAACTATTGTTGTAAGAAAAACACTAATAGCAGTAGCCATTTCTGACAAGATCCTTGAAAACAAAACACATATGCTCTCAATATGTATTTCAAGATTTGATCAATTCTTCCTGATTGGCCTGAGGTATGCTATGCTGAAGATAGGACGAACTCTGGATTAGTTTCATTATGTACACAAAGTTTTCTGTCACTCCGTGATAAAAGGCACAGAGGACATCAAGTGACAAGTGTAGGCATACAGATGCATATGGTTACACTCCATTCTCTTCCTATGCGCAAGATTCTGGTAAGCATTTACTCGAGTAAGGTGATTCTTGTAAATGCTTCCAAAATGAGCTGAAAACTATAGTTCATGATCCGAGACAATGGTTTGGGGTACACCGTGCAGTAGCAAAAGTTTGTGCAATATGCAACTTGGCATACATATTTGCATGATGGTTAGTCTAGACAGACATGAATTGTGCAGGTTGATGGGACAGATCACAAATTCCTGCATAGAATCAAAAACCTTTTTGTACACGAGGAAAACCGATGAGCAATCCCAAACTTACGTATTCTCATTTGCAGCCGAGAATAAACAAGATTGAAGCGGATTGGCAGGTTTACTGAGGTTAGTTGTGTAGAGTGTTTACTCACGAAGTTTTGAGAAGCAGTCCTCTACCAACAACTTGAGTACAACTTTCTTCATGATACAACCATAAATTAACAAAACCAACTTGTTGAACTACTTTTGACATTGGGTAAACCTTCTTATTTTTGCATCAGCAATCCGAGATCAGAGGGTTTCCAAATAGAAATCTGAAATATGTTGTTTGACATAATTTAACTTGTCTTCACTTCACACTCTTAGGAGTTGAGTGGTAGAACACCTTGACCGATCAAGAATAAGGAACTGATTTTTTTTTATTTTTTTAAATGTCCTTTTTGTTGTCCATACCATAGAGTATCAAACAGGGCACCTGATTGCACCAGGATGTACTATGGTATTGACTTCATCTGTTGGGGTGTCTTTTGTAGCTCTTCACTAGGCTGAAACCATAGTTTGCACTATCTGAGTGATTGACAAAGATGAAATTGGCTTCATTATAGCAAGGCCTTGGAGGTGAGGGTGCCACAAATAGTACCATTTGACTTAGGGGTTTCTTGCATAGCATTGTTCTATAAGACATGGCCTTCAAAAACATGGTCAAACACTTCTTTATACCCCCGGACCACACTTGTTAGCATGGAACAACACTTCTTGATAGAGATCTATTTGGCTATTTCATGCATCCATTTCTTTATGTCAAACAGACTAATCCAATTAGGCAATACATTGCTCATGAGAGAGCGAATGAACAAACTTCTGCATTTCATTAGCAGAGGCAATCATCTCATCGAGTAGAAACTAATAACGGCCGGTCTTGTTCCTTCTTGATACAAGAACCAAATACACTTCATTGCTTAGCTGTAGACTATTCTTCACACTATAGTAACTAATTAGTTGTCTCTTCAAGCAAAAAGGCTCTAAAACTTCAACTTTTATAGCAAGATTTTGTAGACAATATACACGCACATGGTCACCATCACGGTCAGCAGACATGAAGCAACACATGAGAAGATTTATTTTGACTGTATGATCTTCATGCAAATAGGTATTGAACTTGGATAGAAGCTAGTGAACTTGCAAATAACCTATCAGAAAACATATCACATCCTGCTAACTATTGCCTGACTGATACTTTGCAGATAACTTTAAAGTTCATGTGCTCTTTTGATCCCACAATAATGGCAGGTGCTTGTTGATATGCCCTAGTAGATCATGTCAGATTCTTTGTTTACCATATCTTGTAGTATGTAAATGTTGATGTCAGTGACTTGCTCTTCAAGGATCATTCTCTTTGTGACTTCTGAAGGAAGCTATATACTTGACAAACATCTGTACCTTCTGATAGAACATTGAAGGATCGAGTCGGTAAAGACTTAGCAAGATAGATCAAGAAACATAGGGATAGATCAATTTGAATTAGAGACACCTTCAAAGATAGATTTAGGAAAATCTATGGAAGACAACACATTGGTATTACTTTGTAATGGATTACGATTAGAGGCCGTGATACCAACGTGTGCCGAGAAGCACTACTTTATTGGGCGTCCCCACAAAGAGGTTCTCGGTTTCGTCATGGCACCATCAGTCAATAATCATAACACCACTATCAAACATGACCAACGAGAAATCTTAAGAAACATGGATAGATTGGGAGATACGAGATATTACGCATCGGTGTAGTTCTGCAATGTATCATGACCAGAGACCTCGATATTCGCACATGCCGAGCAACACAGCCTAGTGGTTGCGATCCACAGGATGTCCTCGGTTTCGTCGCAGTATCATCGATCACGGATCATAACAACATAAATGAATATACAACCAATGAGAAAATCATGCGTGGTAAGGATAGATTTGTGCAAGGATGACATTTCGCAGAGGGAAGGTAAGCTACTACAATCAATTATAGGGTTAATAGACAACAAGAGCATGATTTGGCAATGAAAACATGAGTTAGAAGACAGATTAGTCGCCAAAATAGCAGTACATGAGGCTTTGCTTCAGTCCCACGCGATTTCCATGTGTCTAGTATGGAGATTACCCGACCCATGATTTACAAGAGATTAGATAAAAGGAGGGAAAATCATGAGACAAAGATTGATAAGAATCTTGATAAGAAGATAACCATAGATAACCAGATGTCTCATGAACCAACTATATACAACAATCATAGGTTGAGTTGACAAACATCATGATTCATACAGAAAGAATACAAGGAAAATGGGGAAGGAGAGATTTAACTCACACAAGATGGTTTCCTTCAAGCAAGTAACAAGGAGAGGGTCTAGATAGAAACATGGCATAAGAGAATTATAGGTTAGCTACCAAGACTAACTAACATGAGATTCTATAATTCCACATGCATCTCGCATCTATCAAGAAACCTTCAGACCATCCAATGGCGTGAGCTTGTGTACCATTAATTAGTACTAGGAGACTCTTAATGATCAACATTGCTAGGCCTGTAGAGAGATTTGGAAAACAACTTGATCATGGGACAGATTCAATGCATGATTTGTGAGATTGAATTGATAAAACCATAACATGATCCATAATGAAAAGATTACAAGGAAACTTCTGGGTAAGCTGAGAAGAGGTTCAAATCAAGGATTTGGGCAAAGACTCCAATGAACATGATGTAGGCAAGCTTTGTTGACTGAAATCTAAACATTCTCTAGATATGGAGAAGACTGCTGGAAGTAAGGAACAGATTAGATCAAATCATTTGTAGGGGTGATCGATTTTGCATAACCTGATTTCCAAAGAAAAGATTATAAGATCTAATTTAATAGAGATCAAGCTATCATCATAACATCTAGAAGGACTAGAGGAGACACTCCAGATAGGATTTGGATAAGGCTTTAGATGAAAGATAATGCAGGCATGGTTTCATAGATCTTGAACAAGAACATATGACAACCATAGGCTGGCATTAAGAGAAAACTCAGGTGGGTCTATTGTGTCAAATGAAAAGCCTACAGGCAGAATTGGTTTAGCTTCTGACCAGATTTATGGTTGAGAAATACTTATAGAGGCTACTTAAAGGTTTAGCAACTCTTATGATTTCAAAACAAGCAAGGAAGAGAGGCAACACAAGTTGTAAACTTAATAAGGCTATTGAGACAACGTAGAACAAGGGTGAGAAGAAGCATACTTATGCAACAAGCAACAATCACATGATGCAACAATCATGATGCATGCTCGTCCTATTCGTTCTCACTTAGTTGCCTATATATAACATGGCAAAAACGTTCTAAGTCGGTGGCATAACCTACGTACTCTCTCGGTATATAGCTAGTCGTTAACTACCATATACGCATTCGAGGTTAGCGTACCTGCAGAAGATTCATTTCAGCCCAACCCCTCATGTATGCATGGCAATAAGAAGCACTTTTTGCCAGAAATGCTCCCATGAGCACTTGCGACCCCAAGAAAGTAATTACTCCATCATACTTCCATAAGTACACATATGAATCACATGTACTCACTTCAGTAACCATAAACACTCACCATAGATCGACGGTTGTTCGATCGTACACTCACATCTCACCTTACCTCATTCGACGTGGCACATTGGCCCATAAGAAGCAATAAGAAACCGACAGTTCATAATTATCCGCACGATAAAACCAAATGAACCGCCAATAGAAACATGATGCAATTTCCCTAAATTAGTACATAAATAAGCCACCTAATAATCCTAATATGGGCTATAAGACTTGGTCCTTGGCACACTTAGTTTGTTCAAACCATTTGTTTAAAACACCTATATATAGCTATAAGTTGGTAATTAGTTTTGCAAACTCAAAACTTTTTATTTTTAAATACTCATGTGATGGTACATGCTGAATTTTTACTCTGGTACCAACTGTAATAGAACCGACCCCAATTTATACGAGCACAAGTACAGCGACAACTGTTTTCCCAGCTATCAAGCCACACTTGAGCCAATATAAACCCGGTAGTCCGTGAAATCTCGAAGGATTTCAAACTTTTACACAGTACATACCCCAAGGATCACAGAAACTCAGCAGTACACATACACATGATACATAGATTCGCACATATTTCAAATACATTAGAGTACAAGATAAACTTTTACATAAAAGTTCAATAGCGGAAACGAAATTGTTTTACATAAGCTTAATTTCATAATACAGTGCCAAGTACCGACCAGTCACAGCAACATAGATGAGACAGATAACACGACCTTGCCCAAGGTCTAGTCTTCCTCTCCCGAAGGATAGAAGTAACTCTTTAGTCAACCAAGCATTCCTCCTGCAACATTGGGAATAAAACCCTGAGTACTCAATTGTACTTAGCTAGACTTACCCGATAGGAAGTAAATAAAAAGACTCTCAAGGATATGCAAGGCTTATTTGGTGGAGTTCAGGAGATAGCATCATTTTTGCAGAAAAAGCATTACTACAATAATCCCTCAACTTATCAATTTTAGATATTGTTCAGCTTCGATTTCAGTTCAGCTATTATAGCTAAGGTTTGCAGCTATACTAAGCAATCACTTGATATTATAGCAATCAATAAACCATATGATTTCTGATATCCACAGATATCAACCTCATCTCACCATTAATCACGTTCAAGTTGTTAACCTCTACCTCACCAGAAGATCAGTTCAGTTTCTCACTAACCAGGAGAGATGGCGATTCGAATCGATTGTACCAGCTGGCAAATATGCCAATCACAAACCCTGTCAGCCGAGCCACTGGCTTCTTGGGCCACCGTTAAATCCTTCTGAGACACAATATGTCGCGAGTTTGGCGGGGACCATATTCTCAGAGACCAACCCACTTCCAGGATGCATCAGGTCCCTGACCTGCCCTTGGTAAAATGGTGTCTCCGCACATACTTCCTACCTCCAGAATATGTCTGCCTAGTCGCTCCAAAGCTCGGCTCAGAAAGAAATACTCGGCTTCGCAGTCAGAACGACTTATCTGGCCAGCTATGTGACGACGTCTTTCAATCTCAACTGATGTCTGGTGGCCTCAGTCCTAGTCGGCCGCAAGCAGCACCGAAGTCAACATGACCCATGTCATGCAGCTCCCCGCTACCTAGCCTTGATTCTCTCATTATTTCATTGTGGCATGGTGACACATATAGCCAACCATGTGGATCTCGTCAGCCACCACCTACACTCGCGGATGACAGGAAATCACCCGACTTTCTCGCGGATGACAGGAAATCACCCGACTTCTACCGGTCTAAGCAGGGCTAAGCATAAGATCGGTCACCTGTCTAGTAATAGTATCAGGTTCACATATATAGTAGACAAGGTAGATATGCAGCAACGGTTTCAAACCAACTCCTATACTTAAATGCACAAACATACGATTTAATAAAGACCGGTGCATTTATAAAAAGAGATAGGTGGAGGCTTAGAGATGCTCCGGGGCTTGCCTGGGGTTTAGCACTAAGTTAGTGTTTGTTAGATGACACTTGTTCGACGAGCATTTCCCATCTAAGCACTCGATTAGTCCTTCCACCTTCGTGATTAGTCCACCACACCGTCTTGTGGTTAGTTCCATCATCATGTCCTTCACTCCACGTGTTCATCATCTATCGTACCTAAATGAGATGCATAATACACATGTATGAATAAGAGAAAGTAATACAAGACATGTTAATCTAGCATCACTGAACCATGAGCTAACAATGCCACCAAGCAAGGCAACATGAAAGCAATCCTAATCTCACATATGCAGTTTAAGGACAGCAGGACAGCAAGCATAAGATTTAACCATAACTGAAGTTATACACATCCAACCAGGGTGATCTAAGCCATTCTGAAAAGCTATTGAAATTTTCTACAACTTTGCTATTATCATGTTAAGATGATTGAATACACATAAAGGTCAAACAACACAAAAAAGGCAGCTCTGTCCAGATTTGGACAGATTCTGTCCTCCCACTTCAAACAATCAAAACTAGAGATCTAGACCACCAAAAGGGATGATCCTAGTCAATTTAGAAATACATAGAAATAACTACAACTGATCAATTATCACCAAGAAGTGATTCAAAGCATAACTCAGTCAAATAATGCAATCAATCAGATTTAGACAGAAAATTGGCAAAACCTGACAGCAGTCATCCAAAAGCCATAACTCCTAAACTATTAGTCCTATGACCAAGAAATTTTAAGACAAGCTAGATATAGAAGTTGGCTATAACCTTTATATATAACACATTTACATGCAACATCACTTTCATGTGTAAAACATCACAACAACAGGGACTGCTCCTGCAGCCATTTTCAGCATATAAGCAAAACATACTTTTCCCTTATTCATCACCTAAGCACACATAGGAATGAGCTATTTAGATAGCTCCAAACATGGTTACATGGTCATACAAGACTCATCTCAGACCAAAGCATATTAAGAAATCACAAGAAACATATATGCATTCATTTGTCTTTCATTATTCACCCATTATTACATAAAAACCCATTATTTAATTATTTAAGTTATATGGTAAACATCTCAAATGAGTCCCAAACTTTTATGAGAGCTAGGTGTACAGCAATAAAGCATTGGAGAGCAAATTAAATATGAAACTCAGCATTTTCTAAAACAACATGACCATATTATTGATTCTCAGGCTAACACAATATCATATAAAGGTAGTGGAACACCATTTTCCATTTTTACCACAATATATTATTTATAAAGCATTTAAATCTACTTAATAGGCATAAAACAAGATAAATCAAAAACTCAGCCATACATGCACCATAAATCATGAAATTTTAACCATACCTTACACATCATACAGAGAGTCTACAATTAAATTTTCATGCCATTTGGAGTAATGAAACTCCAGTTACAAAAATAACAAGCAATTCAACCATTTATTTCCTATTTAAAAAAGATTAATGTGAAACACCTTGAAAACAGTAAACAACATATATGTTTTATATTCTTAAGAGCTAGTACATGTTATTAGAAGACTAACAAAATTGGAACCACAATTGTTGGACTTATATTTCTCAGATTATGGCCAAAAGCAAGTTAATCAATCCTAAAAACCATTTTTCTAAAATAATTTCTAGAGCACAAAAATATAAATAACATAGCACATTTACTGGATCTAACATGCAGAGCACTTTACCATGAATCTAACAAAACGAGTTTCACAATTTTTGGAGCTACCAAACTGGAGATATAAATTTCTAAAGTAAAAGCGAAATCTGAAGATTTTGGTCCCCATTTGATTTAAGTGGGGCCCACTCGTCATAGACCAGAGGGGTCTTCTTCTTCCTTGCTCGATCGAACAGGAAGTCAAGAAGAGAAGGGCGTCGACCGGCCCGGTGGCTTCGCCGGCGACCAGGGCCACGGCGGCCGCGGAGATGGCAGTGCCAGAAACGCAGCAACAGCATTGCAGCCGTAGCGGCGGGGCAGCAGCGGTGTACAGCAGCAGCAGCACGGCACAGCACAGCTCCATGGCGAGCTCCAGCAACGCTGAGGACGAGGGAGGAGTAGAGCAGGGCTAGCGCCATGGCGAGAGCAAGAAGGTGAAGGTGTGTTCGTCTGGGGCCATTGCGACAGAGAGGTGGAAGGAAAAACGGCGGCAACGGAGCTCGACTCCGGCCGGCAATGGTGGCGGCGCTCTGCCCGTCGATGAGGCGACGGAAAGCTAACACGAGAGGGCGGGCGAGCGAGCTGGGAGGAGTGGGAGAGGACGAGGGCGAGCTCTGCAGGCTCCCATCGCTCCTGAGGACGCAGAGACGAGAGGGGAGGAGTGGAAGACGCGGCAGCAATGGAGGTGGGAGCTTCGAGCGTACTGTCCACGCGTCCCGGTTGAGACAAAACGGCGAGCACGTGGCACGCACGAGAGTGGACGAGCTGGCCGGTGGATTCCGGCATTTTCCTTGCATATTCTGCCCTGGGTGCTAGAGTGAAAGTTGGAGCCCGCGCAATGCCCTACTATCTTTGCTAAGGAAGCTCGGCCATTTGATGAACGTATTAACGGGTAATTAGCTCTAAAGTTGATGCTGTCGACAGCCTAATTACGATCAAGGATCGAGTGGCAACTCTTGTCAAACGAAGTCGGATTGACCTCAAATTTGAATATGTTGTGCTCCAAAGAGTTTGTGACAACTTTTATATTTGGTCCAACTCAAGTTGCTTAACGAAATTTGGTGAACACGGGAAGGCCATGAAATCAACACCATTTTCAGACTTAGAATTTACCCAAGTCCTGAAATCAGATTTTTCTTCTGTCTTGTGTTCACTTTTTGAGGCACTTAGGGTTTGAATCATGACTTGGTCCAAAAATAATATTTGTTCTACTCCAAAATATCTGTAACTTTTATTTTGGGTCAAACTTCATTTCTTGCTCCAAAATAATATTTCTAATTTGGTCAAAGTAAGATCATTAGAGAGCTCAATTTGGATATTTAGGCCAATTGAGGTATTTTCTTGACATTTTCTCAACATGAAACCTTCATGACTTTTGTTGTAGAGTTCAAGTAGAGTTGTTTGGTCAAGGTTGCAAGGTTTGGTTGGCTTTGTATGCTCATGTTCACGTAGTCCTGCAATCCAATCAAGCAGAGGGCTTGTCATCTCATGTGACCATCCGATTTAAATCTTCATGCAACTTCTCCAATGATCAAGGTAGATGGAGATGAATATGAAATAGTGATTAGGATCATTGATTGAAATAACTTGATTAGGTCCACACTCGCTAGTTAGCTCGTGACTAACACCTGGGGTGTTACAAACAACACACGCTTGCATTACTAGTGTTTGTCATATAAGTTAACACCAGTGTTTTGCCATATATATAGCGCATATAGGATGTACGTGGAAGACCCCACCACCTATGATCGGAGGTCCGAGAGACAGAAGAAGAAGTTTGGCACACACTTGGCCGTGAGGAGAGAATTCCCGGTGCGAGTACTTACCATGCACTGCTACCCGCCACGGATAATATCCTGTATCTTACATTACTTCTATTTTCCATGCAGTGTGCCAAGCAACCACTTGGCTCAGTCCTGTGTGGATACTATGTTTGCGAGTTCCGCAGGGCTTGCGGAAGTTACCACCAGGGCTGGCGTCAGCTTAGGAAATCAATAAAAAGGTGGAGAAAGGAAAAAGTGGATGATAGAAATATCAAGCAAACAATAGCTGACATTTGCAAGTGCGTCACGGACGATTGTTGTCATGTGGGGGTAAGTTCTTCGATCCTACAAGCGAGCTCGCGACAGTGGAGAAGTACGAGAAGCTGCGCAACTGGAGAACCAGTGGTCTAAACATGGATGACTACAAGTTGCCGGACATCTTTGATTAGCTTAATTATGCCGTGCTGAAACTATAATGTCATGTCCTTGTTTAGAAGTAAACGTGTTGTAATATTGACGGTGACATACGGGGGATGTACATACAGACGACATAAGACTAAATATGATTTACGTGTTTATACTCAATATGTGCATTTTTCTACTTTGAATGTATGTGAATATCAGAAATTTCGGTTTCAAATCCAAATTCAAATATTGCAAAAACATTTTTTTTATTCCTGGAAAATAATAATGGTGGCGGTTATATTAAGATAACTGCCACTGTTAATCCATTAAAAGTGGCGGTTGGTTTAAGATAACCGCCTCGGTTAATTTGATTATCCGTGGTGGTTATCTTAAAACAACCGCCTCGGTTAATATGATTAACCGTGGCCGTTGGCCAACCGCCTCGGTTAAGGCCACGATTAACCGTGACCTTAGGTCAGAGGCAGTTGGAATAACCGCCACGGTTAAGTGTTTTTAACCGCTACGGTTAAATTTTTTGTAGTAGTGTTATGACATGAGTGGTAAGATCAGAAGATTAAGCATTTATGTTGCATTTAAGTTCATATTGCAGTAAAGATTTAAATTGCTTAACCAATGGAAGGGTTGTCCATCTCTACATAATATATAAGTTTTCACGTGAGTATGACTATCATCTTCCAAAGATAGAATACAATGTTTAGCACATTTGGTTAAGACTGAGATCAAAAGAATGATGCCATGAACAATCTTAAAGGACAAAACATGTTGGGTTAATTAGATTAATCAATTAAAACTGTAATTCTAACATGTTTGTGTCTTTATTTATCTGCATACCAAGATCAAGAGGAGAATAGTGACCACTTACCTTAAAATATTACCTTCATTATAAGAGCGTGATGGCACTAAGTAATGAAGGGTAGATGACTGGTGGTCCTTTCCTTCCCTTGCATCTTGAGTTGTTCATGAGCATCTTGTCTCTTTATTGCTTATCCCCTTTGCCGTCTTTTGCTTCTTTGATTTTATGCACCTTGTCACTCCATTCATTATTATGCCTGCAACAGATTAGTGGACAACACATACCCGAAGGAATGTATAACTTTGAAACATAGGTTGTTTGTCCATAATTTTATCATGTTCCATCTATGTTACGAAGAAGATAGGGTTGATATTACGTTAGCATAGATCATGTTCTACACAGGCATGGCTTGAGGTAAAATAACTTGCAGCAGAAGATGAAGTGAATGAATCATTAATACTCACAGTTCTTCCATTCATGATGAATGAGCTGTGTCTTCTCTGCAAAGTTATTGAAGTTTAGCATGTGCCCTGTCTTATCTCTGATTTGAATTTATCTCTTGACTTACCCAAATTAATTGTGAAAGTTTCCTGCAGGGGTTAGTCCAACAAAATATCCAATGTCTACTACAGCATATGAGCGGCTAAAAAATCAACCTAGACACCACGTCTAATTTGACTTAGGAAGGCATTTTAACCTAAGCACCACGCTTAATTCAAAAAGCCTTTTGAAAATAAGATCACCACTCCTAAACTAAGCACCGTGCTTCATTTAAGAGATGTATGAAAGTACTTCAAAGCCTAAACATATACAATAGCAAATAAATGTAGCATGAAAGTATTATAGAGTGTTATTCAAACAGAGACGAAAGAGCATGATTATTAACAATTTGATCATGGATTAAAAGGGTAGAGACAACCAATATTAGCAACAAAAGATTCTCTAAATAAGCCCATTCCCCCAAGCTGGAATTTTGCAAAGCAAAGTTAAGCTTGGATGGATATAATTCAATATTGCATGATGATTGGTTGGACATACCTTGCGTTGTTACTCTTCTACTTCAAAGCTGAAATGGTTAGTGACAAAAATACCCGAGAGAATATTTTTATAATTATAATTCTATGCTCAATTCACAAGAGCATTACAGTAAAATTAAAGGTGCAAGCTCAATTCATTTTTCAAGAGTGGTTATTTTGGGACACAAAGTCGTTCTTGGGAAACCTTCGTTCATGGGGTGGTTTCCTCTAGAAACACCAGTCTGTGTGCACCTATATCAAGATTATAACGAGATCTACAATATTTATGATAAACATATGCATCTACAACCACCCTTTCGAGAAATTTATGAATAGGTAGAATGAGGGGGTTGAAGATCTCGTGTGTGATAATGTTAGAGAGACCAATTGATCTAGGAGATTTCTCATATGAGCATGGATTCGATGAGGTGTTAATGAAATAATTCCCATGCTCATTGATGTGATCTCCCTTTTTAAACTCCAAGGGTGTTTCTTCATAGATGTCTATAGGCAATAAGTTTGTCTCTATTATTTCATTTCTACGACATTCATTGGATGTTTTATTTTCTAGGATTTCCCATGGATTGGTGTCTCTAAGTTTGGTCTCGTCTAAGGCTTTCTCTAAACTTGGATGAGTTATGTTTACTACAGAAATTGATTTAAGCTCACCATTTGAATCTAGACCAAGTTTAGATGCTAGTACTAAGGCTTCATCCTCTTCCATCCATTCTTTGACAATAGCGTATGTGTTTCTAGTATTTTCTATGCATTCCTGCCTTTGTCGCAGCTCTTCTTGGTCATTCCAATAATCTTCATGACTCCTATTCTTGGGATGTCTTAATGGGATCCTAGGGTCATTATGAGACTTAGGTGATAGAGCAGAAGAAGGATCATCGGGGTCAAGGATGGGTTTAGAGATGGATTCAGATGAGACATTTAATGTGGGCATAGAAGGGGAGAAGATAGAGTTGATTCCTAAGTGGCTTGGCTCTCCTTCTATGGCATCACTAGACATGCCATCCCTGTATTCTTCCCAGTGTCTTTCAGGGGAAAGGAAGTTGACGATATTTTTTCTAAGATGCTCTTCCGAGAAGATGTGATGTACATTGATTTACGAACATCTTAGCTAATTGGAAGTTTAAATCATCAAAGTAGGGTTTCGATGGTTTAGGATTGACAGCTAAATCTTGGGATTGGAGTGATTTTGTTTTAGCTACCAAAACTTCCTCTTCTAATTCGGGAGATGATTCCTTCTCTTCCTCGGGGGGCTCGGAATTAGCTTGAGCAACCTTGTTAATCATTGCTCTTGCTTTACTTATAGGCAAATAAGGGAAGGCTCATCCAGAGGATAAATCAAGGGATTCCCTAGAGTTCTTGGTAAGATCCAAATAAAAAATGTTGAATAAGCACAGGGTCTGGAAAACCAAGGTTAGGGCCAGATGTAACAAGTTCATTAAAACGATCCCATGATGTACTAAGAGATTCTTGTTCTAGTTGCCTAAAAGTTAGAACCTCGTTTCAAAGGTTAACTACTTTATGGATGGGAAAGAAATATAAATAGAATTCAGAGCACAAAGTTTCCCAATCCCCTTGCATACTTCCTATGGCTCGATTATACCAACGTTTAGCTCTTCCGGTCAAAGAGAATGGAACTTCCATCTTAAGGTCTTATCAGACATGCCAGCAATGTGCAAGCATGCACAGGTCTGCTCGAATTCTCGTAGGTGTAAGTATGGATTTTCGTTACCTTCTCCCGAGAAGGGTTTAACCTGAATTATATTAATTAGACATTGGCACAGCTCATAGCCAGGTGTTATGATAGGCTCTACAGATTTTGGTGGCTCAAAGCTTTTACGCATGCCAAATAGATAGATAGGCGAGGAATTTAAAGCATCCATAAGGATGAACATAAAATGATGAAAAGGTAAGGATAAAATAGTGTGACAGAACCGCCTTAATCATAGGCCCCACGTGCATCGGCATGTCCCTAAGGACCCACGATCAGTCTGCACGAGTTCCCATTGACCTAGGTGGCCTTCCGGGTTTCCTTGGAAACCCTAATTTCCCCGAGGATCTCATTGTAAGACCTTGCAAGCATTACAACAGTTTACACAAATAATATACATCAGAGTGAAGAGGGCGGAAGTACTACATAGATATAGGTTTACAAATATAAATGACATTATTCCAAACTAGGGTTCCGTAGTAGAGTAGCATCGTACAGCTAGACACCCTGCCCAAGGGTTATATCATACACATCATCGTCCATGCCCGATCCGCCAACCGGCACGGTCTCGAGCAGAACTTGTACTCTCGGCTCACCTGCAACGGGGTTAACAAACCCTGAGTACTGGGGTACTCCGCAAGACTTACCTGACTAAAGAAAAGGGAAATGAGACTCAGGAATGCAGGCTAAGGAGAGCTAAGGTAAGGCTTGAGTAAGAGTCAAAGAGTTTTGCAGAAAGGCATTACTATCCTATTTCAATATTTTAACTCAAATCTTAATTTTAAGCATAGTACATAATTGCAAATTCATTATCATATTTCATCATACTTTCCAATTCTTAAATCATTCTCAAAACAACTAGTTCCGAACCACTTTTCAATTGTAGGTCAAAGGACCAAGTCTCCATATCCGAGGAGCAACGACGATTCGAATTGATTAGTACCCAGCTGGGGATCCCTATCCACACTGCATATGTAGCACCTAAGCTTGCATATGCCAACCCTATCTACCACGGCTTTTCCAAAACCTGAATCGGTCCTACACCACCTAAGAACACAGTACTCCTCTCCTCTCCAGGCATGCCGGCCACAAGGGTACACGCTGCTCTCGCCATCTCTCCACTCCCAGTGCGTGGTTGTCGATTCAAGTTGTAGAGCCATCGGAGTGAGGGCTTCCCGTAGTATGTGGCTAGTTGCAAAGTCTCGATCACAGTAGGCCTACAACGAACGGTCCCTAATTCTTTTTCCACCGGCGACATTGCATTGGGACTCTAACCCAAGTACAAGTGTCCCAACAGTTTTCAAATCCCTTTCCCGCCGATGGTCAAGCATTGGGATTCTAACCCAAATTCACAACCAATGAACGGAAAAAAATCCCTCTCCGTCGGTGACGATGCATTGGGGTTGCTACCCAAGTGCACAATTCCTGAACGGACTCATCCCTTTCCTTTCCCATGATTCATTAATATCATATCCCCATAAGTCAAAAATAGCCTTTTTATGCAAATCTAAATTGATTAAGCAGGGCTAAGCGTTTTTCAAATATTTTCATTTTAAACAGGTTTCAAGGGTAATATATATCAAGGCAGGTAATGCAACAAGATAGGTGACAATCAACTCCTAGCAACTAATTATAAAGATTAATTCAAGTTATAAAGATTTTATAAAACACAAGGCAGGGCTGAATGCACCGGGGCTTGCCTGTGTTGTAGGTCTATCACCTCCGCTAGAAAACCAGAGAAACCCACTTGATTTCTCTCGATGAATAATTCTTCCATCGGGGAGCAATCAAGAAATTCTTCCGAGAGCCCGATGACTACACGTAAAATAATGATCCATGCTTACATGGTGCGGAATGATATGAATGGAAAATATAGAACAAACATTTAATTAACAACCTTGAGTACAACTTTTCTTCATGGTAGAGTTGCAAAACATTTCTCATAAGGTAAAAGGGTGTTTTCGCATTTCGTTTTTATTGACCCTTTTAACAGTCATAGAAAGCTGCAATTAGCACGACTGCCCACACTAAAGAAAGTGCTTAGGATCAATTGGGTTTTTTTCTAATCACAAGTCTCCACACAAACAAAAATATCACACAAACCCTAGATTGATTATCATTTTAATATAACTTTTAATTATTTATTTACTTAGGAATAAATCACAAATAATAAAAATTTATCCAAATGGGCCACAGATTTTTGTGGAGGTAGTCCATGACCCAAAACAGTAGCACAATAAATTTCACAATTTTTGGATGATTATTTTAGGCTACAAAAATCATGTAAATGCTATCTTCTAATTAAAAGGCTTATTTTTATTACATCAAGAAAATGCTCAAAACACAAGTTTAATATTTTTATTAAATACTTCATACTTCATAGAGTATATTGAATTAATTTCATAATTTTTAGTGCTAGAAATATTTCTGTATAAAATTCATAAAATGCAGCACTATTCATTCTTTGGAAAAATGGAAAGAAAAAAATTTGGCTCAGGCCACTGCTAACGGGACGACCCTCCGGCCCACGCGCGGCCTAGCCCTGCTCTCCCTATCACTCACTGCGCTCGCCCGCGCTCGGTTGGGCCGGCCCAACCGCCTGCCGCACGGCCCACGCGGCCTCCCGCTCCTTCTCCAGACGTGCTCCGCACGCACGCACGACGGCGTAAGCCACGGCGGCCCGCCTCCGGTGGATCTCTGGCGAGGGAAAAGGCATACGAGTGCGTCCCTACGCCTCCCGCTCCCACCTAGCTAGTCTGTTGGGCAAGATAGGGCTTGGTTCACGAGCATTGCCATCCATGGCGGCTCGGCCACGGCGGCGCCTGACGTTCCACCCGTACGGGTGTGGTGGGGTTCGGGCGGATGGTTTGGGAAGGTTTAGGAGGCTCACCAAGTTGTGACGCACATGCAAGTTGAGGATGAGAACGACTGGAGACAGCCCGTTGACGATGACCGAGCGTGCAGCGGTGTTTACTGGTGACAACGAGCTCGTTCCAGTCTCCCTGCACCACTATTGACGAAACCACTTGGTCGACGAGCATTACGGAGTCAAGGAGAGATCAAAACAAGGAAGATTTGGGAGTATGGCTCACCCTGAAGAGCAGTCATGGTAAACTGAACGCGGCGGTGTCATTGCTGGCCGCGGAGAAGAAAAAGGCTGGCCTGGGAGTTTCCGGTGGTCTCAAGTGGCAAGACTGAGCTTCAATGGTTCGCGAGGCTGCGGCGATTTTGCTAGCTCGTTGAATTGGAGGAAGTTGCACCACGAACCGTGAATTTCTTTTGCGACCAAGCTCGAGCTCGCGACGGCGTGGAGGAAAGGGAGGAGGAGAAAATGGTGGTGCCAGGCTCCTTATAGAATAAAGGGAGGAGACAAGTAGTAGACAGGTCTCCGGGGCCCCCACGACTCCATTGCGACCGGCGATAGGCAGCCGGAAGCCCCGGACAGCCGCGCCGCGCGGCGGCATGCCCGGCCCTGTGTACGCACAGAGGAAGGGGAACGGTACCCTGCTCGGCACTGTAGCTGATCAATGCCCCTACTACTGTTTCTGTGCAATTACTTTTTATCTTACATACAAACTAGAAGAATTACCCAAATATGAGTTGTAGTAAATTTTGTGCTGAACACTTTTGGTTTTTGAGCCATATTCAAATTTTGAATAGATTTTGAGAAAATCAAAAGGGGGTAAAAGTTCAATTTAAATTTTATTTCAAATTTAATTTAAAACTCAAAAAGTTTCTCAATAACTGGAAAATATCCAAATATAAAAGTTGTTCCACTTGTTGAGATTCACAGCTTTCACTAAGGAAGTTTGGTTAGATTCTTGTTAATTTTTGAAGTTGGGTTTCGAATTTGAATTTCAAAACCCTGATTAGGATTTAATTTGAAATATCAATGCATAAGTTTAAATCCCCAAATATAAAAGTTGTTCAACTTGAAAAGCCTTACAACTTTTATTAAAGGAGTTTGCCCAAATTCTTAATATTTTTTGAAAGGACATTTTAAAGTTGAATAAACAAACACTAATTGGGGTTTAATTTAAATTTCCACTTGTAAACTTCAAAACCTCTAAAAATAAAAGTGGTCCCATTTTAAAAGATCTATAATCCTTATTAAATCACTTTCCTTAGATTCCTTTTAGTTTTTGAAATTGAGTTTCAACTCTAAACTTTAAAGCATGAATTGAGGTTTTATTTGAAATTATTTTTAATAACTTCAAAATTGCCCAAAATAGGAAGTTGCTCAACTTTTAAAGATTTACAACTTTTGTTTCAGACCCAATATCTAATTCCATTTGGTTTTGAAATTAGGGTTTCGGGTCCGACGTAGGGTTTATAAATTATTTTCTTTTTATTTTCTAATTGGATTTAGGTAATTACACACCACTACCAACATTTATAATAAAACACTTCTAAATCACCTATGCACAATCATATGCTAGAATAAAATTTATTTTAGTTGATGCACACTAACAGGGTCGACTACGGGATGCTTTGCATGCAATCGTGATGACATGGCAGGTTTTAGTTACAGTAACACCAGGGGTGTTACAAATAGAAAAGATAAAAGTATAATACAAGATTAAGCTAAACTAAGTCAAAATCAGCAAACCGTTCTCCGGCAACAGCGCCAGAAATGCTTGTTGGTATAAACTAACTGCACTCTACTAAATATTATTGCTATCAGATTATCCGCAAGCGCACAGATGTAATACCGATGTAGCATTTCACCCGAAGGTTTTAAATATCGAATCCACAAGGAACAGTAGGTGATAGTGACCAAGCCGATGAACTTAACCCTACAATTAGGCTAGATAATATCAAGAAAGAGGAAATAGCTAATGATTATCTAGTTCCAACAATCGGTAAGCTTTGAATAATATCGTTCTAACTGGGCAGTGAAATGAATAAGAGTGGAAATCAGAGTTCCCTCCTACCAAACACTTATACACCTATTGATCCTATTAACGGGAAGTGGACTACACAGGAATCAACATAGCTGTCACCTACGTGAACTACCACTATCCGGCCAATCAAGGGACATTCACAAGTAAACCTAACCTAGGCACCATGCCTACACTACGAAATACTACTTCAATCAAGTAATGACCAAGATCAAAGCACTCAATATGAGTTGCAAACTTAAGAACAAATAAGAACAAATGCTTACTTGAATTAGAAGTTGAATACAAAAGTACCTCAGAATGTAGCTCTGGGCGAGGAAGCCGAATCCCGATGAATACAGCTACAGAAAAGCGTCGACAGGCCGGAACTCCTCCAGAACTCTACTCCTCTACTCTATCTCTCTACTTCTCTAGATAAGACTAGATCTAGAAGAACTAGTCTCTCCGAATTGCTACATCTAACTCTAAATGGAGATATTGAATTGAAGCTCAGGAATAGGGATGCCACCAGGGGGTCTGCCCCTTTATTTATAGCCCGGTGGGATGAATACGCGCCGTTGGATCAAACCGACTTAACCAAGGGCCGAGAAGACTCCTCAAAGGTGGTGGATGGAGACTCCAGAATGTGGGGCCCATAGTCCAATAGGGGGCGCCGGCCGGCCCCACTTTGTGGGATCCGGGGCCCCGGTTGCTCGGGTGTCTTCTAGATCCTTCCCACTTCGTGATGACAATGTTTCCTTCGTGGTTAAGTTTCGTGTCTTTTACGCACTTTAATTCCTCTTTTATGCTTTTCTGGAATACTCCCTGGAAGATACAGAATATGCAAAACTCATGGAAATTGTCAGTTAAAACCCTAGACTAGTGTGTATTCATGTGTCCTTTCATGTCTAAAGTTATAATAAAAGTTGACGTTATCCACCATCAACAACCGACAGGCCGGCAACTCCCCCAACTATCTCCAGCTCTACTACCACACCACTTCTGGAACTAGAATAGCCCTAATTTGGAGAGACTACAAGGCTAATGTACTACTTGATGCTTGGCTCTAGATCCTATCTTGGGTTTCTACTCTATTTGAGATATGTCGGTGGAATTCTGAAACCCTGGATTGATTTCTCTCTGGATCCTCTTAAAACCGGGGGTCTGGGGGTCCTTATATAGGTTGGTGGGATGAACCGTAGCCCTTGGATCAAACCGACTTCGACGGGCGGTGGAGATTGTGTGAAATTTCGGGATGTGGGGCCACGTCGAAACGCAGACGAAACGGACTCTGAGGTGAATCGGCCGACCTGTCAGTGTGATCAGCTGATCCCCTCTCTCTGAGATGTGGGCCCTCCCTCAATCGGAGTGTCTCTGGTGTTCTCTAGAATATTCTTGATCTCCTGCCGTGGCATAATTCGGTATTTTTCTCTGCGGTGTGGGTCCTCTTTGGTTCTTTTCCTGTATAGTCCCTGGAAAACATAGATTAACCAAAACTCAAGGAATTCTGTCAGTTTAAACCCTATTCTAGGTGTTGGATCTCATTTATATCCCTTTTCATGATTGGTTGATGGGTAAAATCATACAATAACTATCGTCAACAAGCTCCCCCATAATAGATCTTTGCTCGTCCCGAGTAAAGGATGGAATTAAACAATCTTAACTTCAGGACTAGACATCAACATTTCACTATTCCTAGTCATACCTGCACTGTGGGATTCATTGTGTCTACCATGAAACTTTGAGCGGTTGAAGAATAAAACAGCCAGAACTGATCAGCTTCTTCTATCAATCAAGTAGTTGGAGGTCTTTTGAATATTTTGAAAATAAAGCATAGCTTACCTTCTCCTTCTTTGTAGTACTCTCATGTCACTCATGTGGTGGTGCTGATCCTTACCAAGGCATAGATGATGTTGTCTTCTCTGTTGCCTACTTCTAAAGCTTATGTGGAGCTGAGGTAGGGGTAAAGTGAAAACATACTTGTATTGCATATATTGTAAAGTCAAAACAAGGATCCAAGGAGAAAGATGTCATACTCTTAGATCAAGATGTGCATGTGTGTGGAATATATGGTGGCTAACATAATTTGATTATGCTCCTTTTGAGGATTTTCTCTCTCTTTTCTTCTGCAGGACAACATGGGCTATCTTTCTTTTCTTTTCTTTCTCTCTTTTTTTCAGGCGGGCATCAGAGTACCCATTGTTTTGGCATTCCGGACACTTGTCCATTTTTACCTCTCAGGCGAGCATCTTTGTACCCATTGTTTTCTCTCTTCTCACACTTTTGCATAGCCACATGCCTCTTCTCTGCATATATATATTTTTTGAGAGATGATAACAAGAACTCTGGAGCATTTATTCCTAACTTCTTTTTGTGCTTCCTCCAATATTGGAGTGAAACATTTTTGGGTGGAAAGGCATGTTGTTTCGTATTCCCAGTGTAGGAATAGCAGATATATGTGGAGTGTACGTGATCTTGATCTTGGGAGCATGATAAATTTCTCAACAAGGGTCACTCGGTTTGACAAAACTCAAAGCAATAGCAAGTAATAAATGCAGAAGGTTGATTCTATCCTATATTTGGCTCTGATAGGTAATTGCTTTTACTACAAAGGAGAAGCATAGCTATTGGCTTTAAGTTTTGCAAATAAAATTCTCCAACAACTAGATATCAAGAATCAAGCTTTTATTATTCTTAGTATCTCATATTCCACAACAACTTAAGCAACATGGGGTCCCTAATTTTAAGTTCCCAACAGCAGCAAGACTTTTAGGAAAAGTGTTATGTGTGTCTATCCTTAAGTCAAGGCTACTCAAGTTAATCCTTTCATGTTTTAAAGTTGCTTATCCATAAGATTTTCAATTCAGTGCAAAACAACGAGCGACGTACGAGAAAATATGGAGTTCAGGGTACGTACCTGAGCGTGGACGAAGCTCGCGGCGAGGCAGCACCGGGTTGGATCGGCCCTGGTGGCTGTTCGTGCCCTGTCTTGTTGCGTGTGATCTGTGCGTCGGTTACTTCTATTTTGGTGTACTTTTGTCTTCGGTGTTCGTCGTTCCATCGTGTGCTCCTCCCCCACACTTGTTTCCTGATTTCCTTTATGCACAACAAAGTGGAGACAAGCACAAATGTATCCAAGCGAGATAATATTGACTCAAAACTAACTTTTATTAATAGGGCACTTTTATTACACAAAACTTTCAAACTAAAACGAACTAAGCAAACTAAAGCGAACTAATCAAGCTAAGTGAACTAAACGAACTATGGGGGGCCCTATGGGTACATAACTCTAATACTTCAGAATTGGTCTGGGAGAAAAGCTCAAACTTAATCTCTAACTCCCTTTGTTTTCCATCCTTTAGATCAATCCTAAGATTAGTATCAGCTATAGTTCTAGCAAGGAGCCTATTCTGGTTCTTCATGATCTCCATCTCATGTCTCATCTGGGCCATCTGCTACTGGAGCTCTACCGTGGTGACCTTAGGAACGCTTCCGTGGAGGTTGCTCTCCACGTGGTGCTTCCTTGGGTGGCACGTACTTGACTTTGGCTGGGTTAGCACGGACTCCATCAAAAGTGGGGCGAGTGGTGTACTGGGCACATGAGATATGGCCATCCTTGTTGAGCTTCACCCCCGTCAACGTCTCGTTCAGCTTCGGTGGTAGGAGCTTGACATCCTTCAGCAGCTTGATGATCGGTTCCTTCCGTGGCGCGTCCTTCAGGTAGAGGGTCTCCGGCGGTGATGGAAGGGATGATCTTGTACAAGCACGAAAGGATTGCTCATGCTTGCGAGGCTGGCTTGGTGGAGCAATGGCAAGAGGCCAGGGAGTTCTGGTAGGGATGATGGCTTGAGAATCGTTGGAAGGAACCTTGCTTGGATCCATCCCATAGGGGATGATCTTCTTGTCGGCCATGGGAGTTTTTGGAAGGGAGCTCGTAGGCACGAGGAAGAGGATGGATTGGATGAGATGACATGGGAGGCTAGTAGGGGCTGGTTATATAGGCGTCCAGTGGCTACTAGGGCTTTGAAATTTTCCCTACGAGCTTATGGCAGCGGCGGATGACTTAACAAAAATGAAAGTTAGAAAATATGCGAGAAGAGACCCGAAGGATCACGTCACGAAAAGGTGGCGGTGAATGGAGTAGTAAGGGGATCAGCCGATCCCATGGTGGGCCTGGGCGATCCACCCCGGTGTCCATTTGCCTCCGGTCTCTTCGTGTGGCTTTCTCGTGATATTTAGTTTCCAAAATTCGGACTTTCCCGTGCGGGAAGGCAAAAGGAAGGATTAGGCCATAATACACTTGGTAAATTAATAAATTCTATAATATCTATTTCCTCTGGCCTTTAATTGGTTCTAGAAAGAGTTTGAGGCGATGACCATTTACCTTGAATAACGTACCTTCGTCAGTTTGAAGTGTAACCGCTCCATGGGACAAAGTGTTGATCACCTTAAATGGTCCTTCCCATTTGCTTCGTAGCTTTCCGTGACCGAATAAGTTCACCCTAGAATTAAAAAGTAATAACTGTTCTCTGGGCATGAAGTCCTTCTTCTTCAACCTCTTGTCATGCCATCTCTTTGTTCTCTCTTTGTAGATCTTGGAGTTATGATATG
Source organism: Eremochloa ophiuroides (assembly GCA_038502445.1). Lineage (NCBI taxonomy): Eukaryota > Viridiplantae > Streptophyta > Magnoliopsida > Poales > Poaceae > Eremochloa > Eremochloa ophiuroides. The sequence continues at coordinate 45,089,972 of JAHLJS010000001.1, forward strand.
CTTTCTCACGCTATTCATCTAGTTCAGAGAGTTGCATCTGTCTTTTTATTCCTGCAGCATCCAGATCCATATTCCATCTCTTGATTGCCTACTGAGCCCTGAATTCAAGTTCTACTGGCAAGTGACAGGTCTTTCCATAAACAAGCTATTATGGTGACATTCCAATTGGTGTCTTATAGGCTGTTCTGTAAGCCCCTAGTGCTTCTGGTAGTCTGTCCTTCCAAGTTGTTCCCATTTTGTTGACCGTCTTCTGCAGAATGTTCTTGATCTGCTTATTTGATGTCTCTGCTTGCCCACTTGTCTGAGGATGATATGGAGTGGCAATGTTGCGGCAGACCCCTCTTTTTGCTAAATATAGTTGGAATCTTCTGTCGATGAAGTGGGATCCTCCGTTACTGATTACCATCCTAGGAGTACCAAATCTTAGAAATATTATTTTCTCAAACATCCTCTTTGAGCTTCTGGAATCTGCAGTTTTGCATGGCACAGCTTCTACCCATTTTGAGACGTAGTCTACCGCCACCAAAATGTACTCACACTGCTTTGACTTTGGAAATGGGCCCATGTAGTCGATTCCCCAGACATCGAAGAGCTCTACTTAGAGGTTGTGAACGAGGGGCATGGCATCTCTTGAATTGATGTTTCCATGTCGTTGGCATGCCCCGCATCTCCGGATGAAGCTTTTCGTGTCATCATACATGGTGGGCCAAAAGAATCTACTCTGCCAAATCTTTGCATGTGTACGAAATGCGCCATAATGTCCTCGATATGGTGATGAGTGGCATCTTTCAATGATCTTGATCCCCTCTTCCGCTGGTACACATCTCCGGAGTACTCCATCTAAACATATTCTGAAGAGGTATGGTGGGTCGCACATGTGTTGTCGGCTCTCGTAGACGAGCTTTCTTTTGTCTTCCCCTGGTGGTACATATCCTGCAACCATAAAATTCACTAATATTTGCGTACTAGGGGTCGGATCGGGTGATCCGACAGAGCATGTCGTCCCTCATCGAGTCGTTGATGAGCATTTCCTGCATATTCTCAAAAATGCATTCTAGATAAGTGATCTGCTACAGAATTTTCTACTCTCTTTTTATCTTTTATTTCTAAGTCAAATTCTTGGAGTAGCAAAATTCATCTTATCAATCTAGGTTTAGCATCTTTCTTAGTGAGCAAGTATTTTAAAGCAGCATGATCAGTGTAAACAATCACCTTAGCTCCAACTAAGTAAGATCTAAACTTGTCCATAGCAAAAACAACCGCCAGGAGCTCTTTTTCAGTTGTTGCATAATTAAGTTGTGCTCCTGTCAGAGTTTTACTAGCATAAGCAATGGCATGATGCTTTCTATCTTTAGTTTGTCCCAAAACTGCCCCCATAGCATAATCACTAGCATCACACATAATTTCAAAAGGTAAAGAGCAATTAGGGGGTTGAATGATTGGTCCAGAGATGAGTGCTTGCTTAAGGGTATTAAAAGATTTCATACAAGCATCATCAAAATCAAAGGGAGCATCCTTGGCTAGCAAGCTTGTAACAGGTCTAGCAATATGTGAAAAGTTTTGAATAAAGCATCTATAAAAGCCAACATGACCATGGAAACTTCTAATCCCTTTAATATTAATAGGTGGAGGTAGTTGTTCAATTACTTCAATTTTAGCTCTGTCTACCTCTATCCCTCTTTCAGACACTAGGTGTCCTAGCACTATTCCTTCTCTAACCATAAAATGACATTTTTCCCAATTAAGGACTAAGTGCTTTTCTTCACATCTTTGCAAAACGTTGTCTAAATTTTCAAGACAATCATCAAAAGTTTTTCGATAAACAGAAAAGTCATCCATGAAAACTTGCATGATTTCTTCAATCACATCAGAAAAGATAGACATCATGCATCTTTGAAAAGAAGCTGGTGCATTACACAATCCAAAGGACATCCTACGGCAGGCATAGGTTCCATAAGGATAGGTAAAGGTGGTTTTTCTCTGATCATCAGGGTGGATAGGAATTTGATGATATCCAGAATATCCATCAAGGAAGCAAAAGAAAGAGTGGTTTACCAATCACTCTAACATTTCATCGATGAAGGGCAAAGGGAAGTGATCTTTCCTTGTTGCCTTGTTCAGTTTTCTGTAATCTATGCACATCCGCCATCTAGTGATGGTTCTCTGGGGGATTAACTCATTCTTGTCATTCTTGACAACCGTCATGCCTCCCTTTTTAGGCACAACTTGGACTGGGCTTACCCACTCACTATGCGGCACAGGATAAATAATCCCGGCGTGCAATAGTTTCAAGACCTCTTTCTCTACAATCTTTCTCATCGCATTATTGAGCCTACGCTGGGGCTCTCTAGAAAGTATGATATTAGGATCAGTTGGAATGCGATGGGTGCAAAGAATAGGAATAATTCCTTTCAGATCTTAGAGTGAATAGCCAAAAGCTGATCGATGCTTTTCCAAGACAATGATCAAGCGAATGGTCTCTACTTTGGAGAGATTATCAATAATGATCACTGGAGATTGCATATCTCCATCTAGGAAAGCATATCTAAGACCGGCTGGCAATGGCTTGAGCTCAATAGGAGGTTTAGGTGGCACTAGGAATTCATCAAGGGGTAAAGGTTCTGGATTTTCGGCTTCTTCCTCAATGAAGAACTTCTCATCTTCTTCAAGATGGGATTCTCTTAGAAAATCAAGGGCTGCCACTGTGATCTCACTAATTGGATCAGGCTCAGGACATGGCTCAGTCTTAGCATTTAATGATCGGTGATGCACAAAGGGAATCTAAAGTTTGGTCCTAATTGAACATTGATTGTCCCAGTTTGTCCTTCTTGAATAAGTCTTCCAATTGGTTGGCCTATCAACAGGTCGAACTCCATGAAATCAAAGATATAAAAACTTAGATGGAGCATGGTGTCATTTATCCGGATAGGGAGCACAAATAAAATGCCCAAACTTGGAATAATGTGCCCGGAAGAACTTTTCAAGAGTTTTGTTGTTGGGGTTAGTGGCATGTCTATAGATAAATCTTGGGCAAATGATGCAGACATGATATTAACACCGACAACTAGATTGTAGAAAGCTTCAGAAGGGCCTTTATGGATTTGGCATTTGATTAAGACAGAAGGTGAATCCAATCAGATCACATCATAGGAAACCTCTGATTCTTCTAGCCAATCATTGCAGAGCATGGCTATGAGCTCTCTTGTGGTCTTTCTACAGAAGGCTACTTTAGGAGGTTCTATAGGTTCTAAAGATGGTTTCTTGGGCTCCTGAGGCTTCTTAATCATATGGAAGTGAGAGGTGTTTCCGAAATTGGAGAAAAGATCATCTTCTATATCTAGTATGAAGTCCGAAAGCGGAGTATCCTCCTTTTCCATAGGGTTGGAAATCAGGATAGCTGAGGATTGGGATGTTGATGGTAAATGTTCAGGTTCAGGTTCAGCTATCCTAAGCTCTCCTTCTAACTTCTCCTTGGGTTGGTTAGCTAAGATGTTGTGTAGGATCTTGCGTGCTTCAGAATCAGAAACGTGCGCGAAAGATCCTCCTGCAGAGTAGTTGAGATGCTTCTTGGATTTTCTTCTCAGACCCACAAAAAAGTGTTGAATGAGAATCAGGTCTGGAATGGATAGGTCTGGTCTAGATTTTATGAGTTCATTAAAATGCTCCTAGGATGTGGCCAAAGATTCACTATCTTTCTGTTTGAAAGATAGGATCTTGGTTCTGAGGTTGACAATTTTGGAAAGGGGTAGAATTCGAGACAAAAGTCTAAACAAAGTTTTCCCCAATCTCCTCCTTCTTTCTCCACAATTTGGTCATACCAGGTTTTAGCTCTCCCTCTCAAAGAAAAAGGAAAAAGCTTCCACCTTAGGGTTTCATCGGACATGCCCTTTATATGGAGGCAGTCACAAGTTTGATCGAACTCTCGTAGGTTAAGATGAGGATTATTATCTCCGTCTCCTGAAAAGGACTGGCTTTGGACCATTTCAATCAGATACGGGCATAGCTCATAGGTAGGAGTTTGGATAGGCTTTGAGGATTGCCTACAACTATGGCTTGTGCTCGTGGATGCAACATATTTATAGATGGGTTTGGTTTCAATGGCATCCATAAGGATGAAAACAAAAATAAGGAGATAATAAAGGTAAAAATATGAATACAAGGTTAAGATAGACTCTAGATGTTTCAATCGTTTTCCCCGGCAACGGCGCCAGAAATGCTTGTTGGTATAAGATAACTCAAACAAATAAATACTAGGATTCTCTGCAAGCGGACGGATACCGATGTAGCACTTCACCTGGGAGTATTCCAGGTATCGTTATTTATATTTTACCATAGGGAAAATAGGATGACTAGAATCTAGACTTATCCCCTGAGCTGCTATCAAGGACGGAGAAAATAGGTGATATAGGAGATTGCTAAGGCTTCTAGTTTTAATCCTCACAAGATATGATATGATTGTTCTTGAAGGGGAATTACTATAGGAATACACCAACAAAGGGTAAATTTCTTAGTAATGGAAACCTACGGTCCTACTAACGGGAGGTGGACTGTGTAAGACTCAACAAGGCTAGGTCACCCTCGCGATCTACCACCGATCCGGACAGTATAGGGCATTTAAGAGTAAATATAATCTAAGCACCACGCTTAAACTGTAAATAACTACTTCAATCAAGGAACTATGAAGACTAAAGCACTCAAAAGAATCGTAAACCTGAAGAACAATAATAGCAACATTACTCACTTGGATTAGAAGTTGAACTCCGAAGAAATCTTCAGAAACAAGTCCCAAAGAAGGACTTGAATCCGTGGGTACAAGTCAAAGAGCAGTCACCGACCGGCCGGCAACTCCCCCAACTATCTCTAGCTCTACTACCACACCACTTCTGGAACAAGAATAGCCCTAATCTGGAGAGACTACAAGGCTGATCTTCTACTTGATGCTTGGCTCTAGATCCTATCTTGGGTTTCTATTCTATTTGAGATATGTCGATGGAATTCTAAAACCCTGGATTGATTTCTCTCTCGATCCTCTTGAAACCCTAGGTAGTCTGGGGGTCCTTATATAGGCCGGTGGGATGAACCGTAGCCCTTGGATCAAACCGACTTTGACGGGCGGTGGAGATTGCGTGAAATTTCGGGATGTGGGGCCACGTCGAAATTGTTGACACCCGGGGTGGCACACGAAAATGACCGCGAGCGCACGGCTGTCAGATTTAACTTTTCCCTAGGAGTAGTCCCAGGTTGTATCGAATCCATAGGGAACGTGTGATAGGAGACGAGATCTAAGGATAGGGTAGAAAGAGAAGTTCTGAATGATAGCCCCGAATAATTATATGATAAACCAAGACTTGTTTACTGTGAGCATGCAAAGTCCTAAACTCTACGATGATAAAACTAGGCCAAACGTGGTGGAATCTAGAGGATCCTAGGGCTGTCACCACCTAGAACCTACCACAACTATCCGTGGGCCTAGCCGCACTCACAGGTAAGATATAGCCTAAGCACCGCGCTTAATCTATAAGCTTACTACTCTAACTTGGATCCAAGAACTAGAGCACTCTAACCAAGCAGTGAGACAAGCAAACAAATACTTAAAGTATAACAATAATTAAATAAGAAAGTGGGACTTTATTACCATAAAGAAGCGTAGAGGTGCACCATAGAAGAAGTTGCCGACAAGCCCGGCTCCTCCTCGGACTCCTCTTCTTCTCTTCGGAGAAGTGACTTTCACACTCTCTAATGTGTAGAGGTACTACACACTCTCTAATGTGTAGAGGTACTTGAGACTATCTTTTGTATCTAAGTATCTATCTCACTTAAGCTTCATAGTCTACCTACAAATGATCAAATAACCCCTATTTATAGTGTTTAGGGGCCCCTGGGTACTTGTAGAGGAGATTGGAGTCGGTTCGAAGCAGGTGAGGTGGCGGGCGCCCGGGTGGGTAGGGCGGCCGCCCTATGATCCACCACTTTCACATCCGACGGCCCTCCATTACTCTTCCAAGTCGGTTGGCACATCGGTTCTTACTTGGAAAGGCGGTTTATGGCCCGTAGGGGATGATATGTGGGCCCATGAATCCTTGGCTCATTACTTGATCTCCCTTGGATGAAAACCGACATCCAATGGATGGTTGCAAGGACTTGGGAGCCTTTCCCTCGGATTGTGGTCGTGGCAGGCCATCCTGACAGGGCGGGCGCCCTGCCCAGAGGCCTACCGGATCCAAGCGTACTGCTTCTCAGCCATTGATGATAAATCAACATGCCATAACTTGTTTGAAGAGGTGAGTCATGGATCCATGACGTGGCTGGGTGCAAATGGCACCAGGAGGGGGCGGGTGTAACAGAACTGACCAATTTATATGAGCACAAGTACGACGATCACTAATTTAGTAGCAATCAAGTCACACTTGAGCCAATATAAACCCGGTAGTCCGGAAATCTCGAAGGATTTCAAACATTTTAAACAGAACATAGCCCAAGGATCTTACAAATTCAGCAACAACCCATCACATGATACATAAGTTCACAACAGAATTAAAACATCAGAGTACAACATAGTCTATTACATAAATGTAACAGTAGCGGAAATCAACATAGTTTTGAAACAACGTAGTTCACATACGAGTACCACCAGCTGACCGTGTCACAGCATCTTACAAAAGATAAAGATAGATAACGACCTTGCCCCAGGTCTAATCTTCTTCGCCCGCAGGGGTGAAGCAGTTCTTGCAATAAGCATAGTAGACCACTCCTTCTGCAACAATGGGAATAAAACCCTGAGTATTCAATTGTACTCAGCTAGACTTACCCGACAGGAAGTAAATAAAGAGACTCTCAAGGATATGCAGGCTTATTTGGTGGAGCTCAGAGGATAGCAACATTTTGCATAAAAAGCATTACTACAGTAGTTCCTCAACTTATAAATTTTAGATATGATTTAGCTTTGATTTTAGTTAAGCTATTAAGCTAAGGTTTGCAGCTACACTAAACAATCACTTGATATTATAGCAAACAATACAACCATATGATTTCTGATATCCACAGATATCAACCTCATCTCACCATAATCAATATGTTCAAGTTGTTAACCTCTACCTCACCAGAAGATCAGTTCAGTTTCTCACGAACCAGGAGAGATGGCGATTCGAATCAATTGTACCAGCTGGCAAACATGCCAATCACAAACCCTATCAGCCTGAGCAGTGGCTTCTTGGGTCACCGTTAGATCTTTCTGAGTCATATTATATCGCGAGCTTGGCGGGGGCCATATTCTCGGAGACAAACCCACTCACAGGAAGTGCAGGTCCCTGACCTGACTATGGCAAAATGGTGTCTCCGCACATCCTTCCTACCTCCAGAATATGTCTATCCATGTCACACCAATTCTCGGCTCAGAAAGAACTACACGGCTTCGCGGTCAGAACGACTTATCTGGCCAGCAATGTGATGACGTCCTTCAATCTCAACTGATGTCTGGTGGCCTCAGTCCTAGTCGGCCGCAAGTAGCACCGAAGACAGCATGACCTCAACCATGTCATGCGGCTCCCCGCTACCTAGCCTTGATTCTCTCATTATCATTGTGGCATGGTGGCACGTATAGTCAACCATGTAAAGTCTATCCCCATCAGCAATAGTCACCACCTATGCTCGCGGAGGGACAGGAAATCCCTCGACTTCTACCGGTCTAAGCATGGCTAAGCATAAGATCGAACCCATCCCTTGTCTAGTAATAGTACCAGGATCATATGTAGAGTGGACAAGGTAATTATGCAACAACGGTATCAACCAACTCCTATACTTAAGTGCACAATCATACGATTTAAGAAAGACCGGTGCATTTATAAAAAGAGATAGGTGGAGGCTTAGGGATGCTCCGGGGCTTGCCTTTCACAAAGTTAGATGGCTGGTGGTCGGTGCACTCAGGCAGTTCAGTTTTCTCCTCGGCTTCGGGAGCTTCCGGCACCTCGATCTCCGGGGGCACTCCTTCCTCCGGCGGATCGAATTGCAGCAGTGTAACTCCTCCCGGCAATCCTGTATGCATGATATGCATATATGAGAACTGAGAATGCACATGGAATACGATATAGAGATGCACAACTTGAGCCATGAGATGCATTAGACAACATGTGAGCATCCAAATAATTTATCAAACATTTACTGAGTATGTGCATATTTCTTCTCTAAACAACAACACATACTCACCCTTCTTAAGCAAGCTATAGAACAATTTCTTGTCTTGTGTAAGAGGTCTACAACCTGCACGAACAATTAATTTGAATCAAACTTCCCTACCACACCCACCTTTCAACTAATAACCACGAATAAAGCATATAAGCAAAGACATTTGACCTAGCTGCCCTAAACACGAACAAGATCAACCCCAAAGTGTCCAGCAAGGTTACCAAGCTGGAGCATCACAGAAATGCATAAAAACATCTTCTAACCAATTATTACTCAATTAAAAACAATTAAACAAGCACTAGCTTATAACTGGACCTTTCATCTGTTGTACCCAGAAAATTCTGGAAAAATTATAGCAGATAGCACACTCCCATATTAGGATACTGGCAAAATTTCAAGTCATTTGGACAGATATAACATGCTACACAAAAATGACAAGCAGACAGCCATTTAAGCAATGGAAAATACTTACTACAGTGAAAAGTATCAAACAACAGATTTCCCATTTTTCTTAGCTTCTTCATCACAAAACAAGTCTCAAGAAAAATATTCATTGCCATTACTTATTCCCATCAAACATGGTGAATTTAGCAAGAGTATAGCATGAAAGGCATGTTACACATGACATCATATAAATAACAGTAACCAACCAGCAAACATATTTTTCTCAGATCCTACTACTCTAAACAAGATTAATGCAAGTGGAATCACATTTTTAGTATATTCCTATAATTAGTTATGCATTTATCAAATTTACAAGCATATAACAAATTAATTATAACTGCACAGAAAAGTTACCACAAAGTCAGTTCATATTTTTCCTGTATAGAGCTCAGAAATACAAACCCAACAAAATTTGGTTCACCTCCATTGCATATTCCTAGCTCCATCTATGATTTTTAGAAGATTTTACACTTTTTTTGAAAATCCAATTTCCTAATTCATTTAAAACGAAACCAGGTTCAAACGCTACACGCACCCGGTCCAGTGAACTAGAAGCGCACCAGAGCCACTGACTAGTGGGGACACAGGTCAACCCGGCCCCATGTCACAGAGAGAGGGAGCAACCCGCCGGCGCTGACCGGCCCTATCTCGCCGGCGGCGAGGTCACCGGTGGCACCGAGGGCACCTACGTGCTCCTAGAAACAAGGCGAACCCAATAGACTGAGCCTCAAGACCTAACCCTTACCGGAGAAAGCTCAACGGCGGCAATGGCGGACGGTGGAGCTCCGGCGAGCGCGCGCCGGCCGCTACGCCCTTCACCGGCGAAGTCAAGCCTCGTTCCGAGAACCTGGAACCCTAACGAAGCTATACGGCCCGCGAATCGACCTTTGGTCCACTCCGACTCGACCTAACCGCGCGCAAGGCAGCACGGTGGCGGACGGGAACTCCGGCGAGCGGCGTCTCGGCCGAAATAGGGCTCAAGGGGCCCGACCAACCCTCTAGGCTAGATCCACGACTGGCGGAGACACCTAGACGAGCAAGAGAGAGGGAAGCCGACCACGTGTCACACCCAATTTTAAGGATAAAAAGGGATGCATAAACTTATGTGCGCCCAGAGATCAGTCACACACATAAGCCAACAAATTGTATAATTTGTAGCATAACCAATGGTTATTACATAGCGAATAATATCAAAGTCATTACACAGCGGAAAAATAAAGATAACTCTCGCGGTAGCTCCATAGCACAGGGACATCGACTGGTGAAGCAGAAGTCTAGTAGTCCTCTGGGTAGTCCTCATCACTATCACCATCTGTTACCCATCCGGGATTTTTAACCAAGTATTGAAAAATAAACAAGCATAAGTACATGTCGTACTCAACAAGACTAGCATGGGTTCATGAGGCTCAAAAGGTTGACACGGGTTTAACAGCTGTTTGCTTTTAATTAATCACCTTTTATGCGATTGAATAGCAACAAGTGAATAAGCCCATTCTCATGATCATAGTAAACATAATTAATGAGTAGCAATAAATAGATTTAGCAATAGGTAAGCATCACCACAAAGATAACTACTCCATAAGACGTCCAACGCCGCTCGTGACCGTGAGCTCGGCTGGTATACTAGTTTTACACTCTGCAGAGGTTGTGCACTTTCACTATGAGCTGTGATTCCCAGTTGCTCGGGTTAATTACTCCCATAACACTACCAAGGTGAGTGAGCAGGGTTTCACTATGAAGTCTTTCAAAGAACTTCGCCTAACAAGTTAGGGCCGCTAGGGACCCGGTAAGCAGATGTAGAGCCCCCCTTCTTCGTGGCACAAGGTCACACAGGTTATACACACTCGGACAGGAGCCGCACTATACCCGAGTCGGCAGGCCCTATCACGCCTTTCGGTAACCTCTAACAAGCTAGAAAAAGTACCCATACTTGACTAAAACCAGAGCCATGTAGCCTTCATAGTTGCACTATCAATCCCGGTGTCATACTTACAGATCATTACCAAAGGTGAAGGATTTTGAGCATCACAAAACTATGCTCGAATCCCCTAGTTCCATGTTGCTAAAAAGGCATCTTTTAATCATATTGCATAATCAATTAATCAAGTTTACATGATCATGATTCTAGTAGTGCACTAGCATCAATTACCCAATGCATAAACCCATAGGTGACAAGGAATAAGGTAACAACACTAGGTAGCATCTATGGTGGACAAGGTAGACACATGCATATGTAATTATTTAATTGGTGAATAGGACAACAAGGATGGTCCATGCTGTAACACCCTAGTGTTAGTTACTATTTTCAAACTTGCATTTGCATGTCATCAAGCATCTATCATGTCATTTCATGCATCATCACTATTCAAGTTAAATTGCATTTCTTATATACTATATGTTTTCCTTTATGCTTATGTTGTGGTAGATATGTTAGCATGCAAATGTGATGCTTGTTTACTGTTCTAAATGCTTTAGACATGTTTGGGATAACATTTGGAACAATGTTCATGTTGGTGAAATCCCCAAAATACCCCTTTAGCTCATAGTTGACTAGAGAGCCCTCTAAAAGCTATTATGTTTGACCAAACAAGAAGGGCATTTTAGAGACTTTGCATGTCAGTGCACCCTTAATCAAAGTTGTGTAGAATTTTATAAGTAACAAACTTTATTTAAGGGTCAAGTCATGAAAATGGGGGAAAGTTGGTCAAAATGTTGAATTAGTGCAAGTTTGGGCTGTTTTAAAGTTCAAAAATTTTCCTAAGTCTAAAAGTGGTTTTCAGTTTCAAAGTAGCTGTGTTCTTCGATCCATATCTCTCAATCTAGGCCGATCTAGAGTAAAGTGTCCTAATATCAAATGATCTACTCATGTAGCTAATCAAGTCGTATTAGTGGAGTTTGCTCTGAAACGCACTGGATCAAGAGTTATGGCGCGGCAAATATCGGGTTTCAGTCGGAACTGAATCGAAAATGATTCAGTTCAAATCGTCGAGCAGCTGGCGACCGTGTCAGGCATCGGCCGCCAGGTGGCGCCGTACGTCGCCATTGGCCGCCGCGCCGGTCGGCTTTGCAAAAGCGGCACTCCACCCTGTCCCTTGGCCAATTCATTCGCTCTCTCCCTCGCGCTCGCCTCTCTGCTCTCCTCTTTCCCCTCCGCCGTCGCCATTTCCGCCGAGCGGAAGCACCGGCAAAAATCCGCCGCCGTTGCTTCGCCGCCGACCGCTCCATCTCCACCAAAGCTTCGCCGTTCTCCGCTCTACCTCCTCGACCCACTCTTAGCACCTAAGGTCGTAAGGTAAAGCTTCTAGGTTTCCTCGCCGCCGCGCCATTGCCGGAGCGCCGCCGAGCTCTCTGCTCGCCGCATCAAGCGCAGCGCCGTGGCCGTTCTCTCTAGTTCTTGCGCGTCTTGGCGTCTCCTTGAGTCGTAGATCAAGGCTAGGAAGTTGGTTGGGGAGCTCGTCCTCTAGGTTCGCCGGAACCCGAGCTCGCCGTGAACCCGCTCACCGCCGTGCCGCCATGCGTGTGCGGTCAGTGTGTTCCCGTGCACAATAGTTCGATTCGCCGTCCAAATAGGTCCGCTAGGGTTCCAGTTTTGCGGAACGGAGCTTATCCGCGCGAGTATTGGCCGGAATCGGCCGGCGCAAGTTCGCCGTGCCTCCGCCGTCCTTCATCGTCGCCGACGAGCTTGCTCCGGTGGGGGACAGGCCTCGGGAGTTAGTTTGCTGGGTTCGTCTCGTCGTCAGGAGTCCGTTGGTGCTCGTGGTGTCGCCGGAAACCTCGCCGTCGGCGAGCTCTCGCCGGTCAACGCCGGCGGCTCCCTCCCTCTCTCTGTGTTGTGGGGTCAGTTTGACCCGGGGCCCGCTGGTCAGCTAGCGGGGTGCGCCTTTGGTTCACTGAACCGGGTGCATCTAGCGGTTAAAGCCGGTTTTGGATTTAAATGATTTATAAAATAGATTTCCAGAAAATATGTAAAATCTTCCAAAATTCATATTTGGAGCTAGGAGGGTCCAATTATGGTGAACCAAATTTTGTTGTGTTTGTCTTTCTGAGCTCTATCAAGGAAAAATATAAAATATACTTTTGGGATACTTTTTCTGTGCAGCTTTGTTTAAATTGTTAAATGCTTGTAAACTTGATAAATGCATAAGTAATTCTAGGAATGTGATAAAAATATGATTCCACTTGCATTAATCTTGTTTATAGAAGTAGAATCTGAGAAAAATATGTTTGCTGGTGTTTCACTGTTATTTATATGATGTCTTGTATAATCTACCTTTTATGCTTTAATCTTGCAAAAATCACCATGCTTAATGTGTTAAGGATATGATCATGAATATTTTTCCTGAACCATGTTATGTTGTGAAGAAGCTAAGAAAAATGGGAAATCTATTGTTTGATACTTTTCACTGTGTTAAGTATTTTCCATTGCTTAAAAGGCTGGTTGTTTGTTATTTTTGTGTAGACTGTTATACTTGTCCTAATGGCTTGAAATGCTTTATCTACTGTAATGTTTCTAGATTTTTTTGGGCACAGTAAATAGTAGGTCTAGTTATAAGCTATGGTTTGTTTAAATTGCTTTTAAGCAAGTTCTAGTGGACTTGAGAGTGTTTTCATGCATTTCTGTGATGTTCCAGCATTGTCACTTGTTTAAAACTGTGGAGCTGATCCTAATTTGAGCTTAGGGTAGCAAGGTTAATGTTTTGTTAATATGATGTTGCTCGTGCTTGTTAGTTATACGATGATTGCGGTAGGTTAGTTGATGCATGTTAATTATTAAGTGTAGGTTGTAGACCTCTTACACGGGACGAGAAATTGTTCTATGCTTTGCTTAAGAAGGGTGAGTATGAGTTGGTTGTCTAGAGAAGAAATATGCACGTACTTAGTAAATGAGTGTGGATTGTTAAACTGATTGCATATCATGGGTTAAGTTGTGCATCTCTATCTTGCATTTCATGTGCATTCTCAGTTCTCATATATGCATATCATGCATACAGGATCGCCGGGAGGAGTGACGCTGCTGCAGTTCAACCCACCAGAGGAAGGGGTGCCCCCAGAGATCGAAGTACCGGAGATTCCGGAGGGGCAGGAAGAGGTTGAGCTGCCTGAGTGCCCTGATCACCAACCTACTAACTTTGTGAAAGGCAAGCCCCGGAGCATCCCTAAGTCTCCACCTACTCTTTTTACAAATGCACTGGTCTTTATTAAATCATATGATTGTGCACTTAAGCATAGGAGTTGAATTGATACTGTTGCTGCATTTATACCTTGTCCACTATATATATGTGAGCCTGAAATATTACTAGACAAGGGATGGGTTCGATCTTATGCTTAGCCATGCTTAGACCGGTAGAAGTCGAGGGATTTCCTGTCCTTCGCGAGCATAGGTGGTTACTAATGATGATGGGGTTGGATTCCACATGATGGACTATATGTGCCACCATGCCATAGTGTCTAATGAGAGAATTAAGGCTAAGTAGCGGGGAGCCGCATGACATGGTTGAGGTCATGCCGCCTTCGGTGCTGCTTGCGGCCGACTAGGACTGAGGCCACCAGACATCAGTTGAGATTGAAAGACGTCGTCACATAGCTGGCCGGATAAGTCGTTCCGACCGCGAAGTCGAGTATTTCTTTCTGAGCCGGGAATTGGGTGTGATAAGGCAAATATATTCTGGAGGTAGAAAGGATGTGCGGAGACACCATCTTACCAAGGGCAGATCATGGACCTGATGCGTCCTGGAAGTGGGTTTGTCTCTGAGAATATGGGCCCCTCCAAGCCCGCGATACATTATGACTCAGAAAGATTTAACGGTGACCCAAGAAGCCAGTGGCTCGGCTGATAGGGTTTGTGATTGGCATATTTGCCAGCTGGTACAATCGATTCGAATCGCCATCTCTCCTGGTTAGTGAGAAACAGAACTGATCTTCTGGTGAGGTAGAGGCTAATAACTTGAACATAATGATATGGTGAGATGAGGTTGATATCTGTGGATATCGGAAATCATATGGTTTTATTGACTGCTATAACATTCAGTGATTGCTTAGTATAGCTGCAAACATTAGCTTAAATAGCTTAACTGAAATCGAAGCTTATCACAATTAAAATGTATAAGTTGAGAAACTACTGTAGTAATGCCTTTTATGCAAAATGTTGCTATCCTCTGAGCTCCACCAAATAAGCCTGCATATCATTGAGAGTCTTTTTATTTACTTCCTGTCGGGTAAGTCTAGCTGAGTATAATTGAATACTTACGGTTTTATTCCCATTGTTGTGGATGGCGTAGTCTTCTATGCTTATTGTAAGAACTGCTTCACCCCTGCGGGCGAAGAAGACTAGACCTGAGGGCAGGGTCATTATCTATCCTTAGTCGTTGTAAGAATGCTGTGACATGGTCACGTGTTGGTACTCGTATTTGAACTCTGTGGTGTAAAACTATGTTGTCTTCCGCTACTACTGTATTTGTGTAAAAGATTATGTTGTACTCTGATGTTTAAATTCAGTTGCAAACTTATGTATCATGTGATCGGTTGTTGCTGAATGAATGATCCTTGGGGTATGAAAATGTTTGAAATCCTTCGAGATTTCCGGACTACCGGGTTTATATTGGCTCAAGTACGACTTGATTGCTATTAAAAATGCGATCGTTGTACTTGTGCTCGTATAAATTGGTCGGTTCTGTGACAGTTGGTACCAGAGCCTAATTTGGCATATACCGTCACTTGACTATTTAAAAATTTAAAGAGTTTTGAGTTTTACAAACTAATTGTCAACTATTAGTGTGTATAGGTGATTTAAACCAAGTGTTTACAAAATTTATGAGTACCAATGACCAAGTCCTATAGCCCTATATATATATATGTGTTAATTAGGTGGCTTATGTAAGTACTGACTTGGGGGAAATTGCATCATGTTTCTATTTGCGGTTCATTTGGTTTTATCGTGCGGATAATTATGAACTGTCGGTTTCTTATTGCTTCTTGTGGGCCAATGTGACACGTCGCCTGAGGTAAGGTGAGATGTGAGTGTAAGATCGAACAACCGTCGATCGATGGTGAGTGTTATGGTTACTGAAGTGAGTACATGTGATCCATATGTGTACTTATGGAAGTAAGGTGGAGTAATTACTTTTGGGGTCGCAAATGTTCATGGGAACATTTCCGACGAAAAGTGCTTCTTGTTGCCATGCATACATTGGGAATTGGGCTGAAATGAATCTTCTGCAGGTACACTAACCACGCAAAACGTATAGCACGGTTAGTTACGTATATGAGAGCCCCTGGTATGCCACCGACTATAACGTTAGTTAATATATACTATGTGTGAGGTCGTTGGCACGTGCATGCATCATGATTATGAAATTAATTCAAGCTATTTATACTATTTCCCTCCTCTATGATAAAAAAATTTGTGCTGCTCTATCTTATTCTAAATGCTGAAAGGTGTTGCAATGTATCAGATGGCAGCTGAAGGTGAGCCGCAGAGTGATCAGTTTCTGGAGCAGTTTGGCACACCCACTGTGCTATGGAGATTGTTGAAGTCTGTGGGGTATGCAGAGCCACCACTGTATTTCTGGAAGCCAGCGGAAACCATGGTGCAGCCTTGGTTTGATGTTTGGGTGACTATCCCTGTGCTTGGAAGGGGCTGGTCGTTCCCAGGAATAAGGGTGGAAGTTGACATGAAGACGCCATGGGATGGTGTGCAACTTGCAGCTTTTGAGGTGTTGACGGACATTTGTACCAGGTTCAACAAGAGAGCTGATTTGGGGCCAGTAAATGTTTTTCCCAGGGTGGATGCTTCTCAGGGTGAGTGGGCTCAGTCTAGCCAAGCTTCCTTGGAGCGAGGCAGAGATGAGCGTGCTCATAGCACGGGTGCTTCTATGAGTGCTATGTTTGCTGTCCTGAGGATGCATTATTCCACTAGGGATGGTTGGATGAAGTGCGTTGAAGCCGTGCATGATGCTGTGGAGAAGAAGCTAGAAGCTGAAGAGTGGGCACGTATGGCTCGTCGTAGCTCAGATGACTTGGTGGTAGCTCTCACTGCCTGTCGCAATGACTTGTTACGATGCACTGGCGCTTTGTTGGCAGCTGATTGCCGTGTTGAGGTGCTCGAGAGGCAGAATGCAGATCTTCGCCGCCAGCTTGACAATCGCAATATGAGCTTGACACGTCAGCGCGATGAGTTTCTGCAGGAGTTGCGTGCTAGTCAGCAGCAGGTTTGGGAGTTGCAGCAGGATGTTCATCGTCTGAACAACCGTGTTGATCCGTTTCATCCTCCGGGTGCAGCGGAGTTTGCTCCTGAGATCTTCGTTGCAGCTGATGATGGTGAAGCAAGTGAGGAAGAAGAGGAAGAAGACCCCGAGGAGATCGTGCCTGTTGACGAGAGTGATGACCATGGTGGGAACGTGTCCGGCATGGACAGTGACCACGATGACTAGGCTCTTTCTAGTGCTCTTGCCATGATCGGCACCCTTTTGTAGTGGAAAAACCTTTAATGTAATGTAATGGGTAGAACCTGGTTTGTAATATGTGAACACTGTGTGCTCGAGGCTGGAACCATCAAACTTCTAATTAAGTAATGGTAACTTATGCAGTTGGAAACCCCTTTTTGGTTGCGCCTTGTTATTGTGCGGTTGTGTGATGATTATTGAATTATTGTGCCGTTTGTTGATTATCAAAAATGATCATTGATATCTTCTGGGCATAATCTTTCGGTTCTCTTTGGCATAACTGACACCTAACAATGGTTGTTGTGTGTTGCTACAGATGGCACCTCATACCCATTGTCATGGGTCAACCAGTGGTGGTGGGAACGAGCATGAGGATGAGGAGTTACCCCCGCCTCCTCCACCACGTACCCAGGAGCAGATGTTTGCTCAGTTCCTGGATACTCAGCAAGCTATTCTGCAGCAGATGGTTGCTAATAACAACAACAACAATCGCAACTGAGATGGGCGTCGTGGAAATGATGAAGAACAGTACAGTAATTACAAGGACTTCTTGGATACCAAGCCACCAGTGTTCAAGCAGGCTGTCGAACCATTGGAGGCAGATGAGTGGTCGAACACAATCGAGCAGTCCTTCTCAGTGTTGAGGTTGACTGAGACCATGAAGGCTAGTTTTGCTGTTCTCTTGCTGCAAGGGCCCGCAGGGATATGGTGGGCAAATCGCAAGACCGCCTATCCTATGGTTGCTGATATCACCTGGGAGCAGTTCACTAAGGATTTCAGGGGACATTTCATTCCAGCAGGGTTAATCAAGATGAAGGTTAATGAGTTCATGCAGCTCACTCAGGGTACCAAGACCCTCACTCAGTATCATCATGCCTTTAACAATCTGTCAAGGTATGCTCCGTGGATGGTAGATATTGATCAAAAGAAGATTGAAGCTTTCAAGAGAGGCCTTAGTACCAAGCTCATGAAGACTTTGGCGAACAACGCTCGTACAACTTTCAATGAGTTTATCAGTGAAGCTTATATCTAAGAGAAACAGAACAACTTGCACACTGCTTCCAAGGGAGGCAAGAGGCCCTTTGAAGGAGGCTCTTCTCAGCCAAGGGCTTCAGCAGCTAGTCACGCGATGGCAAATCGCCCTGCTTACCGTCCGGCTGTTCCTGGAGCAAAGTTCAGGCCTCCTCCAATGAAGCAGCAGCCAGCACCACAATGCTACAAGAAGGGTTTCACTGTGCCTTTGAACAAGAACAATGCTCCTCCAGGCAATGCCGTTCAAGTGAGGACCAACCAAGGTCTGGGACCGTGCTTTAATTGCGGTCAACAGGGGCATCTTGCTCGCTATTGCCCTCATCCAAAGCAGGCTCGAGTGCATCACACTACTATTGAAGAGATTCTAGAAGGTGAACCAGTCACTGCGAGTATGTTTTCAGTTAATTAGCACCCTGCTATCGTTTTGTTCGACTCGGGATCGTCACATTCTTTTGTGAGTCAAGCATTTGCACAAAAGCATGCCTTTCAAATTGTTGATTTGGGATGTAATTTCCGGTTAACCTCAGCTGGGGCTGAAATATGCACACGTGAGGGTATCAAGCAAGTGAGCATTGAGATTAATGATAGGAGTTTTATCAGTCATCTCATTGTGTTGCCTGGGCTAGGTCTGGATGTGATTCTGGGAGTTAGTTGGATGAACAAATGGAGTGCGGTTTTGGACGTTGCTAACCGAACTTTGACGTTGAAGGAGCCCCAGGATGGGGGTACTTTTCAAGTTTTCTTACCTCGAAGAGGGGATCTTTTTAATCTCTCTTTCGCTGTTGATGGCAAGACCATCCAAGATATTTCGGTAGTGTGTGAGTTTCCTGATGTCTTTCCTGATGATCTACCTGGACTTCCTCCTGATTGGGATGTGGAGTTTGCAATAGAACTTATTCCCGGTACGGCACCTATTTCTCGAAGACCATATAGAATGCCTCCACATGAATTAGCTGAGCTTAAGAAACAACTCCAGGAGTTACTGGACAAAGGGTTTATTCGCCCTAGTTCTTCTCCGTGGGGCTGTCCTGCAATCTTTGTTAAGAAGAAGGATGAAACTTTGCGTATGTGTGTAGACTACAGGCCACTTAATGCTGTGACAATCAAGAACAAGTATCCTTTACCTCGTATTGATATCTTGTTTGATCAATTGTCCAAGGCTAAGGTTTTCTCCAAGATTGATTTGAGATCTGGGTATCATCAAATTAAGATCAGACCACAAGACATCCCTAAAACAGCTTTCTCCACTCGGTATGGATTGTATGAATACTTGGTTATGTCCTTTGGGTTAACCAATGCTCCTGCACATTTCATGTATCTAATGAATTCGATATTCATGCCTGAGTTGGATAAGTTCGTGGTAGTCTTTATTGATGATATTCTGGTGTACTCTGAAAACATGGAGGATCATGCTAAACACTTGAGGATAGTCTTGACTAGACTCAGCGAGCATAAGCTGTATGCTAAGTTCAGCAAGTGTGAGTTTTGGTTGACTAAAGTGCCTTTTCTGGGCCATATCTTATCTGCTGAAGGTATTTCTGTAGATCCGTCAAAAGTTCAGCAGGTGTTGGATTGGCAGTCACCAACCAATGTGTCTAAGGTTCGTAGCTTTCTGGGATTAACTGGGTATTATCGTCATTTTATCCAAGATTTCTCCAAGATAGCTCAACCTATGACCAAGTTATTGCACAAAGATACCAAGTTTGTGTGGAGTGAGGAGTGTGAAACAGCTTTTCGCACCTTGCGAACGTTGTTGACCACTGCTCCAGTTCTTGCACAACCTGATATCAAAAAGCCTTTTGATGTGTACTGTGATGCCTGTGGCACTGGGTTAGGTTGTGTGCTCATGCAAGAAGGCCGAGTCATTGCTTATGCCTCGCGTCAATTGAGAAAACATGAGCAAAACTATCCTACTCATGATTTGGAACTTGTCGCTGTAGTTCATGCATTGAAGATTTGGCACCACTATTTGATGGGTCACAAATGTCATATCTATTCCGATCACAAGAGTCTCAAGTACATTTTCACTCAACCTGAGTTGAACATGAGGCAAAGAAGGTGGTTGGAGTTGATCAAAGACTATGATCTAGAAGTACACTATCATCCGGGCAAGGCTAATGTCGTAGCTGATGCGTTGAGCCGAAAGTCTCATTGCAATGTATTGCAGCCTTTGTTAGCAGACGGATTCAATCTTATGCATCCGGTGGTGTTGAATAATATTACTCTCAGTTGTACTTTGGAAAGCAAGATTATTAAAGGTCAGAAAACAGATCCAGGTATATATCATATCAAGAGGAAGATGAAAGAACAAGAAACACTTCATTTCCGAGAAGATAAAAAAGGTGTGTTGTGGTTCAAGGATCGATTGGTAGTGCCAAAAGACCATGAGTTGAGAAATCAGATTATGGACGAGGCTCATTTGTCCAAGTTATCCATTCATCCTGGTAGTAGTAAGATGTATCAAGACTTGAAACCTAGGTTCTGGTGGACCAAAATGAAGAAGGAAATTGCAGCTTATGTGGCCAGGTGTGATACCTGTTGTCGTGTGAAAGCTATTCATCTTAAGCCAGTAGGTCTATTGCAACCTTTACTAGTTCCAGGTTGAAAATGAGATGAGATAACCATGGATTTCATATCTGGGTTACCTCTAACGCAAAAAGGCCATGATTCTATTTGGGTGATTGTAGATCGATTGACTAAGATTGCACATTTCTTACCAGTTCGAACTACAGATCGTCCTCATCAGTTGGCACAGCTCTACTTTGCTCAGATACTTCGGTTACATGGTGTGCCGAGGACGATAGTTTCCAACAGAGGCCCGCAATTTATTGCACGCTCTGGGTGCATCTACACAAGTGTTTCGGAACCAATTTGGTTCGCAGTTTAGCTTATCATCCTCAAACTTCTGGTCAGACCGAAAGGGTAAACCAAATTCTTGAAGATATGTTGAGAGCTTGTGTTTTGTCATCTAAAGGCTCATGGGAAGAATGGTTACCTTTGGCCGAGTTCTCATACAGCAATAGCTATCAAGAGAGTATTCAGATGGCTTCTTTTGAAGCTTTGTATGGGCGCAAATGTAGAACTCCTCTCAATTGGGTTGAATTAGGAGAAAGGAGATACTACGGGATTGACTTCGTGAAAGAGGCCGAAGAGAGAGTGCATACCATTCAAACACATCTCAAAGCCGCTCAGACTCATCAAAAGAGTTATGTGGACAAGCGAAGAAGGCCATTGGAATTTGAAGTTGGTGACTATGTATACTTGAAGGTGTCACCTATGAAAGGCGTACAACGCTTCGGAGTGAAACGAAAGTTAGTTCCAAGGTTTGTAGGTCCTTTTCAAATTCTGGAAAGAAATGGGAAAGTAGCATACAAGTTACGATTGCCACCACACATGTCCACTATCTTCAATGTGTTTCATGTATCCCAACTCAAGAAATGTTTGTGGGTACAGGAAGAACAAGTGGATCTTGGGGATATCAAGTTGAAATCGGATTTGACCTATGAAGAAAAGCCTGTTGAAGTAATGGATTACAAAGAAAGAGTCACCCGTAGCCGAGTGATCAAGTTCTACAAGGTGGTGTGGAACAACCAAAGTCATTGGGATGTGACTTGGGAGCGAGAAGATTACCTCAAGGAAGTCTATCCTTCTTTCTATAAACAATGGTAGTTAACTCTAATCTCGGGGACGAGATTTTTTAAGGGGGGAAGGGCTGTAACACCCTAGTGTTAGTTACTATTTTCACACTTACATTTGCATCTCATCAAGCATCTATCATGTCATTTCATGCATCATCACTATTCAAGTTAAATTGCATTTCTTATATACTATATGTTTTCCTTTATGCTTATGTTGTGGTAGATATGTTAGCATGCAAATGTGATGCTTGTTTACTGTTCTAAATGCTTTAGACATGTTTGGGATAACATTTGGCACAATGTTCATGTTGGTGAAATCCCCAAAATACCCCTTTAGCTCATAGTTGACTAGAGAGCCCTCTAAAAGCTATTATGTTTGACCAGACAAGAAGGGCATTTTAGAGACTTTGCATGTCAGTGTACCCTTAATCAAATTTGTGTAGAATTTTATAAGTAACAAACTTTATTTAAAAGTCAAGTCATGAAAATGGGGGGGAAGTTGGTCAAAAAGTTGAATTAGTGCAAGTTTAGGCTGTTTTAAAGTTCAAAAATTTTCCTAAGTCTAAAAGTGGTTTCCAGTTTCAAAGTAGCTGTGTTCTTTGATCCATATCTCTCAATCCAGGCCGATCTAGAGTAAAGTGTTCTTATACCAAATGATCTACTCATGTAGCTAATCAAGTCATATTAGTGGAGTTTGCTCTAAAACGCACTGGATCAAGAGTTATGGCGCGGCAAATATCGGGTTTCAGTCGGAACTTTCAAATCGTCGAGCAGCTGGCGACCGTGTCAGGCCGCCAGGTGGCGCCGTACGTCGCCGTTGGCCGCCGCGCCGGTCGGCTTTGCAAAAGCGGCACTCCACCCTGTCCCCTGGCCGATTCATTCGCTCTCTCCCTCGTGCTCGCCTCTCTGCTCTCCTCTTTCCCCTCCGCCGACGCCATTTCCGCCGAGCGGAAGCACCGGCAAAAATCCGCCGCCGTTGCTTCGCCGCCGACCGCTCCATCTCCATCAAAGCTTCGCCGTTCTCCGCTCTACCTCCTCGATCCACTCTTAGCACCTAAGGTTGTAAGGTAAAGCTTCTAGGTTTCCTCGCCGCCGCGCCATTGCTAGAGCGCCGCCGAGCTCTTTGCTCGCCGCATCAAGCGCAGCGCCTTGGCCGTTCTCTCTAGTTCTTGTGCGTCTTGGCATCTCTTTGAGTCGTAGATCAAGGCTAGGAAGTTGGTTGGGTCGCTCATCCTCTAGGTTCGCCGGAACCCAAGCTCGCCGTGAACCCGCTTGCCGCTGTGCCGCCATGCGTGTGCGGTCAGTGTGTTCCCGTGCACAATAGTTTGATTCGCCGTCCAAATAGGTCCGCTAGGGTTCCAGTTTTGCGGAACAGAGCTTATCCGCGCGAGTATTGGCCGGAGTCGGCCGGCGCAAGTTCGCCGTGCCTCCGCCGTCCGCCATCGTCACCGACGAGTTTGCTCTGGTGGGGGACAGGCCTCGGGAGTTAGTTCACTGGGTTCGTCTCATCGTCAGGAGTCCGTTGGTGCTCGTGGTGTCGCCGGAAACCTCGCCGTCGGCGAGCTCTCGCCGGTCAACGCCGGCGGCTCCCTCCCTCTCTCTATGTTGTGGGGTCAGTTTGACCCGGGGCCCGCTGGTCAGCTGGCTGGGTGCACCTTTGGTTCACTGAACCGGGTGCATCTAGCGGTTAATGCCGGTTTTGGATTTAAATGATTTATAAAATAGATTTGCAGAAAATATGTAAAATCTTCCAAAATTCATATTTGGAGCTAGGAGTGTCCAATTGGGGTGAACCAAATTTTGTTGTGTTTGTCTTTCGGAGCTCTATCAAGGAAAAATATAAAATGTACTTTTGGGATACTTATTCTGTGCAGCTTTGTTTAAATTGTTAAATGCTTGTAAACTTGATAAATGCATAAGTAATTCTAGGAATGTGATAAAAATATGATTCCACTTGAATTAATCTTGTTTATAGAAGTAGAATCTGAGAAAAATATGTTTGCTAGTGTTTCACTATTATTTATATGATGTCTTGTATAATGTGCCTTTTATGCTTTAATCTTGCAAAAATCACCATGCTTAATGTGTTAAGGATATGATCATGAATATTTTTCTTGAACCATGTTATGTTGTGAAGAAGCTAAGAAAAATGGAAAATCTGTTGTTTGATACTTTTCACTGTGTTATGTATTTTCCATTTCTTAAAAGGCTGTTTGTTTGTTATTTTTGTGTAGATTGTTATACTTGCCTAAATGACTTGAAATTTTAGCAGTAGGCTAATCTGTAAATGGTTTATCTACTATAATTTTTCTAGATTTTTCTAGGCATAGTAAATAGTAGGGCCAGTTATAAGCTGTGGTTTGTTTAAATTGCTTTTAAGCAAGTGCTAGTTGACTTGAGAGTGTTTTCATGCATTTCTGTGATGTTCCAGCATTGTCACTTGTTTAAAACAGTGGAGCTCATCCTAATTTGAGCTTAGGGCAGCAAGGTTAATGTTTTGTTTATATGATGTTGCTCGTACTTGTTAGTTATAAGATGATTGTGGTAGGTTAGTTGATGCATGTTAATTATTAAGTGCAGGTTGTAGACCTCTTACCCGGGATAAGAAATTATTCTATGCTTTGCTTAAGAAGGGTGAGTATGAGTTGGTTGTCTAGAGAAGAAATATGCACGTACTCAGTAAATGAGTGTGGATTGTTAAACTGATTGCATATCATGGGTTAAGTTGTGCATCTCTATCTTGCATTTCATGTGCATTCTCAGTTCTCATATATGCATATCATGCATACAGGATCGCTGGGAGGAGTGACGCTGCTGCAGTTCGACCCGCCAGAGGAAGGGGTGCCCCCAGAGATCGAAGTACCGGAGATTCCGGAGGGACAGGAAGAGGTTGAGCTGCCTGAGTGCTCTGATCACCAACCTACTAACTTTGTGAAAGGCAAGCCCCGGAGCATCCCTAAGTCTCCACCTACTCTTTTTTACAAATGCACTGGTCTTTATTAAATCGTATGATTGTGCACTCAAGCATAGGAGTTGAATTGATACCGTTGCTGCATTTATACCTTGTCCACTATATATATGTGAGCCTGAAATATTACTAGACATGGGATGGGTTCGATCTTATGCTTAGCCATGCATAGACCGGTAGAAGTCGAGGGATTTCCTGTCCTTCGCGAGCATAGGTGGTTACTAATGATGATGGGGTTGGATTCCACATGATGGACTATATGTGCCACCATGCCACAGTGTCTAATGAGAGAATTAAGGCTAGGTAGCGGGGAGCCGCATGACATGGTTGAGGTCATGCCGCCTTCGGTGCTGCTTGCGGCCGACTAGGACTAAGGCCACCAGACATCAGTTGAGATTGAAAGACGTCGTCACATAGCTGGCCGGATAAGTCGTTCCGACCGCGAAGCCGAGTATTTCTTTTTGAGCTGGGAATTGGGTGTGATAAGGCAGACTTATTCTGGAGGTAGAAAGGATGTGCGGAGACACCATCTTACCAAGGGCAGGTCAGGGACCTGATGCATCCTAGAAGTGGGTTTATCTCTGAGAATATGGGCCCCTCCAAGCCCGCGATACATTATGACTCAGAAAGATTTAACGGTGACCCAAGAAGCCAGTGGCTCGGCTGACAGGGTTTGTGATTGGCATATTTGCCAGCTGGTACAATCGATTTGAATCGCCATCTCTCCTGGTTAGTGAGAAACTGAACTGATCTTCTGGTGAGGTAGAGGCTAATAACTTGAACATAATGATATGGTGAGATGAGGTTGATATCTGTGGATATCGGAAATCATATGGTTTTATTGACTGCTATAATATTCAGTGATTGCTTAGTATAGCTGCAAACATTAGCTTAAATAGCTTAACTGAAATCGAAGCTTATCACAATTAAAATGTATAAGTTGAGAAACTACTGTAGTAATGCCTTTTATGCAAAATGTTGCTATCCTCTGAGCTCCTCCAAATAAACTTGCATATCCTTGAGAGTCTTTTTATTTACTTCCTGTCGGGTAAGTCTAGCTGAGTATAATTGAATACTCAGTGTTTTATTCCCATTGTTGCAGATGGTGTAGTCTTCTATGCTTACTGTAAGAACTGCTTCACCCCTACGGGCGAAGAAGACGAGACCCGAGGGCAGGGCTATTATCTATCCTTAGTCGTTGTAAGAATGCTGTGACATGGTCACGTGTTGGTACTCGTATTTGAACTCTGTGGTGTAAAACTATGTTGACTTCCGCTACTACTGTATTTGTGTGAAAGATTATGTTGTACTCTGATGTTTAAATTCAGTTGCAAACTTATGTATCATGTGATCGGTTGTTGCTGAATGAATGATCCTTGGGGTATGAAAATGTTTGAAATCCTTCGAGATTTCCGGACTACCGGGTTTATATTGGCTCAAGTATGACTTGATTGCTATTAAAAATGCGATCGTTGTACTTTTGCTCGTATAAATTGGTCGGTTCTGTGACAGTTGGTACCAGAGCCTAATTCGGCATATACCGTCACTTGACTATTTAAAAATTAAAAGAGTTTTGAGTTTTACAAACTAATTGTCAACTATTAGTGTGTATAGGTGATTTAAACCAAGTGTTTGCAAAATTTATGAGTACCAATGACCAAGTCCTATAGCCCTATATATATATGTGTTAATTAGGTGGCTTATGTAAGTACTGACTTGGGGGAAATTGCATCATGTTTCTATTTGCGGTTCATTTGGTTTTATCGTGCGGATAATTATGAACTGTCGGTTTCTTATTGCTTCTTGTGGGCCAATGTGACACGTCGCCTGAGGTAAGGTGAGATGTGAGTGTAAGATCGAACAACCGTCGATCGATGGTGAGTGTTATGGTTACTGAAGTGAGTACATGTGATCCATATGTGTAACGACGGATTTCACCACGGCATCGCCTCGGCGACCATGGTGTCCGGCGGAGAGGAAAGAGGAGAGCAGAGAGACGAGAGCGAGAGAGAGAAGCGAGTGGAGCGCGCAGGGGACAGAATGGCGTGTCGCCTTTGCACTGCAGGCCGGCCGAGGGGGCAACGACGGCGTACGGCGCCACCTGGCGCGCGATGCCTGACAGCGGCAACGTCGGCCCCTCCCAGATTCAAACTGAATCGGTTTTGATTCAGTTCAAAACCGACTGAAACTCGATCTTTGACGCGCCATATCTCTCGATCCAAGGCGTTTCAGTGCAAACTCCACTAATACAACTTGAATAGCTACATGTGTAGATCATTTGGTATTAGAACATCTTGGACTAAGTCTGCCTAGTTTGAGAGATATGGATCGAAGAACACAAGTACTTTGAAACTGTTTTCAGTTAACACTTAGAAACATTTTCAAACTCCAAAACAACCCCCAAAACTGCACAAATTTCCCTTTTTTGACCAATTTGCACACATTTTCATGAGTTGACCCAAACATAAAGTTTGTTGCTTATAAAATTTTACACAACTTTGCTTAAGGTTGCTCTGACATGCAATGTTTCTAAATTAACTTTCTTGTTTGGTCAAACAAAATAGGTTTAGGAGAGCTTTCTAGTCAACTATGAGCTAGACGGGTATTTTGGGGATTTCACCAACATGAACATTGTTCCAAATGTTGACCCAAACATGTTTAAGGCATTTAGAATAGTAATCCACCATTACACTTGCATGCTAACACATCTATGACTTTGTAGGCATATAAGCAAACATATAGCAGATAAAGGAATGTAGATCAAATCAAATGGTCATGATGCATGAAATGACATGATCAATGCTTGATGTCATGCAAAAGTAAGTGTAAAAATAGTAACTAACACTAGGGTGTTACAGCCCTTTCCCCCTTAAAAGAATCTCATCCCCGAGATTAGAGTTAATTACCATTGTTTATAGAAAGAAGGATAAACTTCCTTGAGATAATCTTCGCTTTCCCAAGTCGCATCCCTGTCACTTTGGTTATTCCAAACCACCTTGTAGAACTTGACCACTCGTCTACGAGTGACTCTTTCCTTGTAATCTACCACTTGTATAGGCTTCTCTTCATATGTCAAATCTGATTTTAACTTGATATCACCAAGATCCACTTGTTCTTCCGGTACTCGCAAACATTTCTTGAGTTGCGATACATGAAAGACATTGAAAATAGTGGACATGTGTGGTGGCAACCGTAACTTGTATCCTACTTTCCCACTTCTTTCCAAAATTTGAAAAGGACCCACAAACCTTGGAGCTAACTTTCGTTTCACCCCGAAACGTTGTACGCCCTTCATGGGTGACACCTTCAAGTATACATAGTCACCAACTTGAAATTCCAACGGTCTTCGACGCTTGTCCGCATAACTCTTTTGGTGAGTTTGTGCGGCTTTGAGATGCTGCTGAATGGTATGCACTCGTTCTTCTGCCTCTTTCACAATGTCAATTTCGTAGTACCTCCTTTCTCCTGCTTCAACCCAGTTAAGAGGAGTTCTACATTTGCGCCCATACAAAGCTTCAAAAGGAGCCATCAGAATACTCTCTTGATAGCTATTGTTGTATGAGAACTCTGCTAATGGTAACCATTCTTCCCACAAATCTTTGGACGAAATGACACAGGCTCTCAACATATCTTCCAATATCTGATTTACTCTTTCAATCTGACCCAAAGTCTGAGGATGATAAGGTAAACTGCGAACCAAATTGGTTCCCAAACACTTGTGTAGATGCTCCCAGAAGCGTGCAATAAATTGCGGGCCTTTGTCGGAAACTATCGTCCTTGGCACACCGTGTAACCGAAGTATCTGAGCAAAGTAGAGCTGTGCCAGCTGATGAGGACGATCCGTAGTTCGAACTGGTAAGAAATGTGCAATCTTATTCAGTCGATCTACAATCACCCAAATAGAATCATGGCCTTTTTGCGTTAAGGGTAAACCCGTTATGAAGTCCATGGTTATCTCATCCCACTTCCAGCCGGGAACTGGTAAAGGTTGTAATAAACCGGCTGGCTTAAGTGAATAGCTTTCACACGACAGCAGGTATCACACCTAGCCACATATGCTGCAATTTCTCTCTTCATTTTTGTCCACCAAAATCTAGGCTTCAAGTCTTGATACATTTTACTGCTACCAGGATGAATAGATAACTTGGAAAGATGAGCCTCATCCATTATCTGATTCCTCAGCTCACGATCTTTTGGCACTACTAATCGGTCTTTGAACCATAATATACCTTTTTCATCTACTCGGAAGTGAAGTGTTTCTTTCTCTTGCATATTTCTCTTGATGTGATATATGCCCAGATCTGTTTTTTGACCTTCAATGATTTTGCTTTCCAAAGTACAACTGAGAGTAATATTATTCA
Organism: Eremochloa ophiuroides; assembly: GCA_038502445.1. Lineage (NCBI taxonomy): Eukaryota > Viridiplantae > Streptophyta > Magnoliopsida > Poales > Poaceae > Eremochloa > Eremochloa ophiuroides. The sequence goes on from JAHLJS010000001.1 coordinate 45,119,037, forward strand.
ATACCACTGGATGCATAAGATTAAACCCGTCTGCTAGCAACGGCTGCAATGCATTGCAATGAGACTTTCGACTCACATCAGCAACTACATTAGCCTTGCCCGGATGGTAATGTACCTCCAAATCATAATCTTTGATCAACTCCAGCCACCTTCTTTGCCTCAAGTTCAACTCAGGTTGAGTAAAAATGTACTTAAGACTCTTGTGATCAGAATAGATATGACATTTATGGCCCATCAAGTAGTGACGCCAAATCTTCAGTGCGTGTACTACTGCAGCAAGCTCCAAATCATGGGTAGGATAATTCTGCTCGTGTTTTCTCAATTGACGCGAGGCATAAGCAATGACTCGGCCTTCTTGCATGAGCACACAACCTAACCCAGTGCCACAGGCATCACAGTACACATCAAAAGGCTTCTCAATATCAGGTTCTGCAAGAACTGGAGCAGTGGTCAGCAACGTCCGCAAGGTGTGAAAAGCTACTTCACACTCCTCACTCCAAACAAACTTGGTATCTTTATGCAACAATTTGGTCATAGGTTGAGCTATCTTGGAGAAATCTTGAATGAAACGATGATAATACCCAGCTAACCCCAAGAAACTACGAACCTCTGACACATTGGTGGGCGATTTCCAATCCAACACCTGCTGCACCTTAGACGGATCCACAGAAATACCCTCAGCAGACAAAATATGGCCCAAAAAAGGTACTTTGGTTAGCCAAAACTCACACTTGCTAAACTTAGCATATAGCTTATGCTCTCTGAGTCTAGTCAAAACTATCCTCAAATGTTCAGCATGATCCTCCATGTTTTCAGAATAAATCAGAATGTCATTAATAAAGACTACCACAAACTTATCCAACTCTGGCATGAACACTGAATTCATTAGTTACATGAAATGTGCATGAGCATTGGTTAACCCAAAAGACGTAACCAAATACTCATACAATCCATACCGAGTGGAGAAAGCCGTCTTGGGAATATCTTGTGACCTAATCTTAATTTGATGATACCCAGATCTCAGATCAATCTTGGAGAAAACCTTAGCCTCGGACAATTGATCAAACAAGATATCAATACGAGGTAAAGGATACTTGTTCTTAATCGTCACAGCATTAAGTGGCCTGTAGTCCACACACATACGCAAAGTTTCATCTTTCTTCTTCACAAAGATAGCAGGACAGCCCCACGGAGAAGAACTAGGGCGAATGAACCCCTTGTCCAACAACTCCTGGAGTTGCTTCTTAAGCTCAGCTAACTCATGTGGTGGCATTCTGTATGGCCTCCGAGAGATAGGTGCTGTTCTGGGAATAAGTTCTATCGCAAACTCCACATCACAGTCAGGAGGAAGTCCAGGAAGATCGTCCAGAAAGACATCAGGAAATTCACACACTACAAGGATATCATGAAGGGTTGCAGCCCCAACCGCAAAATAGAGACTAAAAAGATCTCCCCTACGGGGCAAATAAACCTGAAAGGTGCCTTCACCCTGTGTTTCCCTTAATGTCAACATCCGGTTGGGAATATTTATAACCACATCCCACTGTTTCATCCAACACACCCCCAGAATAACATCCAGCCCTAACCCAGGCAACACAATGAGACTGCTGACAAATACCCTGCCACCAATCTCAATGGCCACACTTTCGACACACTGACGAGTACAAATTTCAGCCCCAGCTGAAGTTATCTGGAAACTACAGTTCAATTCAACAATTGGAAATGCATGCTTTTGTGCAAATGCTTGACTCACAAAAGAATGTGATGATCCTGAGTCGAACAATACAGGATGTTGATTTACAGAAAACATACCCGCAGTGACTGGTTCATCTTCCGGAATTTCTTCAGCGGCAGTGTGGTGCACACGGCCCTGCCTTGGTTGAGGACAATAGCGAGCGAGGTGCCCCTGTTGACCACAATTAAAACATGGCCTCAAACCTTGGTTGGTTTTTACCTGAACAGTATTGCCTGGAGGAGCATTGTTCTTGTTCAAAGGTACAGTGAAACCCTTCTTAAAGCGCTGCGGTGCAGATTGCTGCTTCTTGGGAGGAGGCCTGAACTTTGCTCCAGGAACAGCCGGACGATAAGCAGGGCGATTTGCCACAGCATGACCTGCTGCTGGAGCCCTTGGCTGAGAAGAGCCTCCTTCCAAAGGCCTCTTGCCTCCCTTGGAAGCAGTGTGCAGATTGTTCTGTTTCTCTTGAATGAAAGCATCACTGATAAACTCATTGAAAGTTGTACGAGTGTTGTTAGCCAAAGTCTTCATGAGCTTGGTGCTAAGGCCTCTCTTGAAAGTTTCAATCTTCTTTTCATCGGTGTCCACCATCTAAGGAGCATACCTTGCCAGATTGTTGAAAGCATGATGGTACTGAGTAAGGGTCTTGGTACCCTGGGCAAGCTGCATGAACTCATTAACCTTCATCTTGGTCAATCCAGCAGGAATGAAATGACCCCTGAAATCCTTAGTGAACTACTCCCATGTGATATTAGCAACCACAGGATAGGCGGCCTTGCGGTTTGCCCAGCACATCCCTGCAGGTCCTTGCAGCAAGAGAGCAGCAAAACTAGCCTTCATGATTTTGGTCAACCTCAGCACTGAGAATGACTACTCGATTGTGTTCAACCACTTATCTACCTCATTGGTTCAACAGCCTGCTTGAACACTGGTGGCTTGGTGTCCAAGAAGTCCTTGTAATCACTGTACTGGCCTTCATCATTTCCATGACGCCCATCTCGGTTGCGATTGTTGTTATTGTTGTTGTTGGCAACCATCTGCTGCAGAATAGCCTGCTGAGTATCCAGGAACTGAGCAAACATCTACTCTTGCCTGCATGGTGGAGGCGGTAGTAACTCCTCATCCTCGCGCTCATTTCCACCACCACTACCCGACCCACGGCGGGTGTTAACCGGCATCTGCAGTAAGCACAACAACCATTGTTAGGTGTTAGTTATGCAGACGATAACCAAAAAATCATGCCCAGAGGATATCAATGATTATTTTTGATAACATACAAATGGCACAATAATTCAATAACCATCTCACAACCACACAATAACAAGGCGCAACAAAGAAAAATTCTTCGCGAACCGCACGACGATCATTACTTAATTAAAAGTCTGATGGTTCAAGCCTTGAACATATAAGGTTTAAACATTACAAGTCCAACCCAACCATTTAGGGTACATCAAAGTATTTCATTACAAAAGAGTGCCAACATGGCAAGTGCACTAGAAAGAGCTACTCATCGTGGTCACTGTTCATACCAGACACGTTCCCACCAAAGTCATCACTCTCTTCGATAGGCACTATCTCCTCAGGGTCTTCTTCTTCTCCTTCCGAACTTCCCTCACCATCATCAGCTGCTACGAAGATCTCAGGACCGATCTCTACTGCACCTGGATGGTGAAACGGATCAACACGATTGTTCAGAGGATGAACATCCTGCTGCAGCTCCCAGACCTGCTGCTGACTCGCACGCAACTCGCGCAAAAAGTCATCTCGCTGACGTGCCAGGTTCATATTGCGATTACCAAGCTGATGACGAAGGTCCGCATTCTGCCTCTCAAGCTCAGTAACACGGCGATCAGCTGCCATCAATGCACCAGTGCATCGTAGCAACTCATTGCGACAGGCGGTAAGAGCTGCCACCTGATTGTCTACACTGCGACGAGCAATGTGTGCAAACTCTTCCGCTTCTAGCCTCTTCTCAACAGCATCATGCAGGGCTTCAATACACTGCATCCAACCATCCTTAGTGGCAAAGTGCATCTTCAGGACAGCAAACATAGCACTCATAGGAGCCCCAGTGCTATGAGCACGCTCATCTCTGCTTCGCACCAAAGGAGCTTGGCTAGACTGAGCCCATTCATCCTGTGAAGCATCTGCCCTTGGGAACACATTGGCTGGCCCCAAATCAACCCTCTTGTTGAACCTGGTGCAAATCTCCATCAACATCTCGAAGGCTGCAAACTGGGCACCACCCCATGGCGTCTTCATGTCTACCTCGACTTTGAGCTCGGGCAAAGACCAATCCCCTTCAAGAGCAGGAATTGTCACCCAAACATCAAACCAAGGCTGCACCATGGTCTCTGCTGGCTTCCAGAAATACAGTGGCAGTTCTGGATACCCCACTGACTCCAACAACCTCCACAGCACAGTGGGTGTGCCAAACTGCTCCAGAAACTGACCACTCTGCGGCGCACCTTTAGCTGCCATCTGGTATAATGCAATATCTTGCAGCCTTAGAATAAGACAGGATAGCACCAATTTATTACAGGGAAGGGAACAATACAGAAATTTTAAATTAATTTCATGATCATGATGCATGCACGTGCCAACGACCTCACACATTATCATTTAATTAACTAACGTTATAGTCAGTGGCATACCACGTGCTCTCATATACGTAACTGGTCATACTACACGTTTTGCGTGGTTAGTGTACCTGCAGAAGATTTATTTCAGCCCATTCCCCAATGTATGCATGGCAATATGAAGCACTTTCTGCTGAAAATGCTCCCGTGAGCACTTACGACCCCGAAAGTAATTACTCCCCAATACTTCCATAAGTACACATATGAACCACATGTACTCACTTTAGTAACCATAAGCACTCCCCATAGATCGACGGTTGTTAGATCGTACACTCACATCTCACCTTACCTCATCTGAAGTGGCACACCGGCCCAGAAGAAGCAATAAGAAACCACAACCACATATATATATTCACGCAACAAAACCAAATCAACCGCAGATGGAAACATGATGCAATCCCCCAGTTAGTACTTACATAAGCCACCTAATTACCACATATACATATATAGGGCTATAGGACTTGGTCATTGGTACTCATAATTTTTGCAAACACTCGGTTTAAATCACCTACACCCAACTACTAATTGTCAAATAATTTTCAAAACTTCAAAACCATTTTTGTTTTCAAATAGTCAAGTGATGGTGTATGCTGAATTATGCTCTGATACCAGCTGTAACAGAACCGACCAATTTATACGAGCACAAGTACGACGATCGCCAATTTAGTAGCAATCAAGTCACACTTGAGCCAATATAAACCCGGTAGTCCAGAAATCTCGAAGGATTTCAAACATTTTAAACAGAACATACCCCAAGGATCTTACAAATTCAGCAACAACCCATCACATGATACATAAGTTCACAACCGAATTAAAACATCAGAGTACAACATAGTCTTTTACATAAATGTAATTGTAGCGGAAATCAACATAGTTTTCAAACAACGTAGTTCGCATACGAGTACCACCAGCTGACCATGTCATAGCATCTTACAAAAGCTAAAGATGGATAACGACCTTGCCCCAGGTCTAATCTTCTTCGCCTGCAGGGGTGAAGCAGTTCTTGCAATAAGCATAGTAGACCACTCCTTCTGCAACAATGGGAATAAAACCCTGAGTACTCAATTGTACTCAGCCAGACTTACCCGATAGGAAGTAAATAAAAAGACTCTCAAGGATATGCCGGCTTATTTGGTGGAGCTCAGAGGATAGCAACATTTTGCATAAAAAGTATTACTACAGTAGTTCCTCAACTTATAAATTTTAGATATGGTCTAGCTTCAATTTCAGTTAAGCTATTAAGCTAAGGTTTGCAGCTATACTAAACAATCACTTGGTATTATAGCAAACAATGCAACCATATGATTTTCGATATCCACAGATATCAACCTCATCTCACCATAATCAATATGTTCAAGTTATTAGCCTCTACCTCACCAGAAGATCAGTTCATTTTCTCACTAACCAGGAGAGATGGCAATTCGAATCGATTGTACCAGCTGGCAAACATGGCAATCACAAACCCAGTCAGCCTGATCAGTGGCTTCTTGGGTCACCGTTAGATCTTTCTGAGTCATATTATATCGCGAGCTTGGCGGGGGCCATATTCTCAGAGACAAACCCACTCACAGGAAGTGCAGGTCCCTGACCTGACTATGGCAAAATGGTGTCTCCGCACATCCTTCCTACCTCCAGAATATGTCTATCCATGTCACACCAATTCTCGGCTCAGAAAGAAGTACTCGGCTTCGCGGTCAGAATGACTTATCTGGCCAGCTATGTGACGACGTCCTTCAATCTCAACTGATGTCTGGTGGCCTCAGTCCTAATCGGCCGCAAGCAGCACCGAAGACAGCATGACCTCAACCATGTCATGCGGCTCCCCGCTACCTAGCCTTGATTCTCTCATTATCATTGTGGCATGGTGGCACATATAGTCAACCATGTAAAATCCATTACCATCAGCAATAGTCACCACATACGATTTAAGAAAGACCGGTGCATTTATAAAAAGAGATAGGTGGAGGCTTAGAGATGCTCTGGGGCTTGCCTTTCACAAAGTTAGATGGCTGGTGGTCGGTGCACTCAGGCAGTTCAGTTTCCTCCTCGGCCTCGGGAGCTTCCGGCACCTCGATCTCCAGGGGCACTCCTTCCTCCGGCGGATCGAATTGCAGCAGTGTAACTCCTCCCGGTGATCCTGTATGCATGATATGCATATATGAGAAATGAGAATGCACATGGAATGCAATATAGAGATGCACAACTTGAGCCATAAGATGCATTAGACAACATGTGAGCATCCAAATAATTTATCAAACATTTACTGAGTATGTGCATATTTCTTCTCTAAACAACAACACATACTCACCCTTCTTAAGCAAGCTATAGAACAATTTCTCATCTTGCATAAGAGGTCTACAACCTGCACTAACAATTAATTTGAATCAAACTTCCCTACCACACCCACCTTTTAACTAATATCCACGAATAAAGCATATAAGCAAAGACATTTGACCTAGCTGCCCTACACATGAACAAGATCAACCCCAAAATGTCCAGCAAGGTTACTAAGCTGGAGCATCACAGAAATGCATGAAAACATCTTCTAACCAATTATTACTCAATTAAAAACAATTAAACAAGCACTAGCTTATAACTGGACCTTTCATCTGTTGTACCCAGAAAATTCTGGAAAAATTAAAGTAGATAGCGCACTCCCATATTAGGCTACTGACAAAATTTCAAGTCATTTGGACAAACATAACATGCTACACAAAAATGACAAGCAGACAGCCATTTAAGCAATGGAAAATACTTACTACAGTGAAAGGTATCAAACAACAGATTTCCCATTTTTCTTAGCTTCTTTATCGCAAAACAAGTCTCAGGAAAAATATTCATAGCCATTACTTATTCCCATCAAACATGGTGAATTTAGCAAGAGTATAGCATGAAAGGCATGTTACACATGACATCATATAAATAACAGTAACCAACCAGCAAACATATTTTTTCCAGATCCTACTACTCTTAACAAGATTAATGCAAGTGGAATCACATTTTCAGCATATTCCTATAATTAGTTATGCATTTATCAAGTTTACAAGCATATAAAAAATTAATTATAACTGCACAGAAAAGTTACTACAAAGTGATAGTTCATATTTTTCCTATATAGAGCTCAGAAATACAAACCCAACAAAATTTGATTCACCTCCATTGGATATGCCTAGCTCCATCTATGATTTTTAGAATATTTTACACTTTTTTTGAAAATCCAATTTCCTAATTCATTTAAAACGAAACTAGGTTTAAACGCTACACGCACCCGGTCCAATGAACCAGAAACGCACCAGAGCCACTGACTAGTGGGGACACAGGTCAACCCGGCCCCATGTGACAGAGAGAGGGAGCAACCCTCCGGCATTGACCGGCCCTATCTCGCCGGCGGCGAGGTCACCGGCGGCACCGAGGGCACCTACGTGCTCCTGGGAACAAGGCGAACCCAACGGACTGAGCCTCAAGACCTAACCCTTACCGGAGCAAGCTCAACGGCGGCAATGGCGGATGGCGAAGCTCCGGCGAGCGCGCGCCGGCCGCTACCGGCCTTCATCGGCGAAGGTAAGCCTCGTTCCGAGAACCTGGAACCCTAACGAAGCTATACGGCCCGCGAATCGACCTTTGGTCCACTCCGACTCGACCTAACCACGCGCAAGGCGGCACGGTGGCGGACGGGAACTCCGGCGAGTGGCGTCCCGGCCGAAACAGGGCTCGAGCGGCCCGACCAACCATCTAGGTTAGATCCACGACTAGCGAAGACACCTAGATGAGCAAGAGAAAGGGAAGCCGGCCACGGCATTGTGCTTGACGCGGCGAGCAGTGAGCTCGGCGGTGCTCCGGTAATGGCACGGCGGCAGAGGACTCTAGGTGCTATACCTTGCTCGGCTGGTTCCAGAAATGGGCGGGGAAGGTAGAGTAGAGGATGGCGAAGCTCGGGTGGAGATGGAGCGGCCGGAGACGAAGCAGCAGCGGCGGATTTCACCGCGGCATTGCCTCGGCGACCATGGCGTCCGGCGGAGAGGAAAGAGGAGAGCAGAGAGACGAGAGCGAGAGAGAGAGAGAGCGAGTGGAGCGCGCAGGGGACAGAATGGCATGTCACCTTTGCACTGCAGGCCGGCCGAGGGGGCAACGATGGCGTACGGCTCCACCTAGCGCGCGATGCCTGACGGCGGCAACATCGGCCCTTCCCCGATTCAAACTGAATCGGTTTTGATTTAGTTCAAAACCGACTGAAACTCGATCTTTGACGCGCCATATCTCTCGATCCAAGGCGTTTCAGTGCAAACTCCACTAATACAACTTGAATAGCTACATGAGTAGATCATTTGGTATTAGAACATCTTGGACTAAATTTGCCTGGTTTGAGAGATATGGATCGAAGAACACAGGTACATTAAAACTGTTTTCAGTTAACACTTAGAAACATTTTCAAACTCCAAAACAACCCCCAAAACTGCACAAATTTGCCTTTTTTGACCAATTTGCATAGATTTTCATGAGTTGAACCAAACATAAAGTTTGTTGCTTATAAAATTTTTCACAACTTTGCTTAAGGGTGCTCTGACATGCAAAGTCTCTAAATTAACTTTCTTGTTTGGTCAAACAAAATAGGTTTAGGAGAGCTTTCTAGTCAACTATGAGCTAGAGGGGTATTTTGGGGATTTCACCAACATGAACATTGTTCCAAATGTTGACCCAAACATGTTTAAGGCATTTAGAACAGTAATCCACCATTACACTTGCATGCTAACACATCTATGACATTGTAGGCATATAAGCAAACTTATAGCATATAAAGGAATGTAAATCAAATCAAATGGTGATGATGCATGAAATGACATGATCAATGCTTGATGTCATGCAAATGTAAGTATAAAAATAGTAACTAACACTAGGGTGTTACAGCGGGCACCCTGTGACTTGGCTCCTGCCTGTGTCCCATCACTTGCATTGCTCATATGTGCCTTGGTTTGCTTTATTTTCACCTGTTTTGTACTTGCACTCACAATTCTCCAAGTACAAGTGGAACCGAGTAAAATTCAAACATAATATGCATCTTTTCCGTGGATTGTCACTTTTATCTTGTTATGTTGATGGTATTTTGAGGTGTTAGCAGCCGTCAATAAACTCCCCCACACTAAACTCTTGCTCGTCCCGAGCAATTTACTTAGTGCAGACTCATGCTTTTCTTCTAAACTTGATCAAGTATAAATATTGTTCTATAATCTTATACCTAGACTTATGGTATTTCCGGTGGCTAAGATCATACCTTCGGTTGTTGAGAAGTGGAATGGCTATGAACTGATGAGTCCTATCTTACCTTGGAGCATTTTAATTTTTCAAAGAAAATATGATTCATTATCTCCTCATATGAGACTCTCAGTGACTCATAGTGTATGTTTCTTTCTAGTTTTCATGAGAGTACTCACATCTATCTTAAGGCTTTTTGTGGAGCTCAAGGTGCGTGGAATAAAATGAGCATCTTTGATTTACTTATTTTGCTAAGCCAAACAAAAGATCCTAGGAGGGTTAAGTCATGCTCTCTAACCAAGATATGTGGTGGTAACTGGGATATGCTTTCACTCCTTGATCCATCCCTCTTTCAATTCCCAGGGGATCATGGCTCACTTTCTTTCTTCTTTCTCTCTTTTTTTTCATCAGAGCACTTGCTCTCTTTTTTTCATCAGAGCACTTGCTCTCCTTTTTTCATCAGAGCACTTGCTCTCTCTCTCTTTTTTTTAGCCATGTCCCTGAGATTGAAGTTTCATGGGATCTTTTCATATTGAGCATATGGGAATGATGGAATCCTGAGGTGAAAGAATACTTCTTATGTGGAAGTTCTCTCAAGGGTGCATGGAATCTTGGTTCTTGAGGCATGACAAAATTCTCTACTTAGATCATTAGGCTTGGCAAAACTCAAAGTATAATCAAAAGAGCTATATGGTTGTTTTCTATACTACTCTTTTTGGCCTTGGTAGGTATTTTATCACATATGAGGAGTAATGAATTCATTCATTTTTTCAATAAATATTCTCCAATGTAAAGAATGGACAACACTAGACATTACTATATCACGCTAATCAACAACTTAGGAAGATCATACTAAATTGAGTAGATCACAAATTATAGGCATTTCACAAGAACAAAGCTTATACAAGTCATGTCTCGAAGTATGGCATGGTTTTCAGGATAACTTTTTAATTATGGGGCTGACAATTTTGTTTTTAATGTTTCAAGAGCATTTATGGATTAAATAACTCGAAATAACTGACAAAAACAATTGTGAAGGAGTCATACCTACGCTGTGTGCGAAGCTGGTCGTGTTGGGCACCAGAGGCCGGGTGGCCGCCCTGTTTAGGGGGCGCCTGCCCTACCACTCGGGCCAAAAGGCCTCGGGTGGCGTCCTTTAGTCATGTTCCACCTTTTTCAGGCTGCTTAGGTACTTGTCTCGACAGTTTGGTATGGTGTTGGTGTTTTCCCCACACTTTCTCTTTTGGTATTTCTAATCTTTATTCAAGAAAGGGAAATGTAAAGTGATAAAAGCCTGACTGGTGGGAAAACACCAGCGGACCGACAAACAAATGGAGTAAAACAATCATAGGTGTTTTTTATTTATCTCAAGCTAATACAAAAACTAGTTGAATTCAAATAAAATCGAACTAAAGCAAACGAACTAAGGATAATTAAACTAATCAAATCAAAAGCAAACACATATGAGATTCTAGTCTAGTCCTATGGGGCTTCATAAAGGTCCTTATGCCCCTTTGCCTTGTAGAGGCGCTTGATTTTGGAGGTGCACGCCTTGCACAGCATGGTGAACCTATCCTCCACATCCAAGCGCCACATCTCATGCTCAGCCAGCTTATCTCCTAAGGCCTTGTTCTCGGCCTTCACCTTCTTCACTTGGGCCAAGAGGCCCTCCATGGTGGCGTCATTCCTCCACTATGTTCCATCTCTCCCGGCACACCGATCGGTGGCGAGGTGCGATGGCGGCGAACTAAAGGGACGGACAGCGATCCCTCCTGTGTCTTGGAGTCGCTGGATTCGGGAAGGCGATGCAGCACCTTCTCATAATGGCCATTCGGCAAGCGACGTCCCGAGACAGCGTACTTTTGTCGTTTCGGATTGGGAGTTGTGCTGCGGGTTGTGCTGTCCGCCTAGGGAGTCAGAGTTGGAGAGAGACACCATTGCCTTCTCTGGAGGAGTTGGCGTAGGGAGGTCCTTTTCTGTGGGATAGGTGAGCGCCTTCTTCAGGGTGATCTCTCTGGTATAGGACGAGCGTGCGGATCACCACGGAGCCTCTTCCCGGCCATTCCGGACATAGGGGAATGTGCTGGGATCGCAGGGGAGCGCGGCCGATGGAAAGTGGGGGGCGCCCGCCCTAGTGATGGGGCGCCCGCTACCCCCTGGCTAGCCTTCGGGCTTTGTTGTGCTGGACACGCGATCAGGGTACAAGGAGGAGATGCTATGGCGAGTGGAACTGCGTCAACGATGTCGGTGGGAGCATCGTCGCCGACTAGGAAGTGGAGCGTGGTGGGTGACATGCTCTTGCACTTGAAGGAGGCCATTGTTAGGGTTCTAGATGGGTTTTGGATGATGGAATGTCGTGGAGTCAAGAGGGAGATGGAGTTGGCTATTTGAAGATGGTCATGGTGGAAGGATAGGCTTCCTTTGCAATATTCTAGGCAAATCTTTTTGAAATTCACGTGAAGGAATGTTGCACCAACCGTGGATCATCTAGCACGTGTCAAAGGGTCACATTTTTGCTGAATAGGAGGGCAGGCGCCACCATAGAGGGGGTGGACGCCGCCTTAGAGGTGGCGAGCGCCTGCCTCTGGTGAGGTTTGCTCACCCGCGTCCCACCAGGTACTCTTCAGGGCCCTTGGAAAGCTTTCTACATGGTTTTCATTGGGCCTTTAAGCAATTTTAAGGCCAAATATGATGCTTCTAATTAAAAGAGGTAGTGTTCAGGATTTATGAACTCTACTACATCTATTTCTCCTTCCTCTTCCATCTCATGGTAAACTTTAAGGCGTTGACCATTCACCTTAAAAAGTTGGCCATCATCACTTTCTAGTGTGACGGCACTATGAGGTGATACTGAAACCACCTTAAATGGTCCCTCCCATTTACTCCGCAACTTCCCGTGACCAAAAAGACGGACTCGAGAATTAAAGAGTAAAACCTTATCTCCTAGGTGAAACTCCTTATTTTTGATCCTTTTATTGTGCCATCTTTTAGTCCTTTCTTTATATATTTTAGCACTATGGTTGTCTTTCTCTCTCCATTCTTCTAATTCAGAGATTTGCATCTTCCTGTTTCATCCAACCATCTCTAAATCCATGTTCCATTTCTTGATGGCCCAATGTGCCTTGAATTCAAGTTCTACGGGAAGGTGGCAAGTCTTGCCATAGACTAATTGATAAGGGGACATGCCTATTGGGGTTTTGTATGCGGTTCGATATGCCCAAAGGGCACCATGCAACTTATGAGGCCATCCCCTTCCCATTTCTTCCACCGTATTTTGTAGAATGTTCTTTATTTGCTTATTAGGGGTTTCAGCTTGGCCACTGGTTTGGGGATGATATGGTGTGGCTACATGGTGTTGGATTCCTTGATCAGTCAAATATTTCCTGAAGTGTCTGTCTATGAAATGGGACCCTCCATCGCTGATGACTAATCTAGGAACTCCAAACCTAGGGAAGATGGTTTCTTCAAACATTCTTTTGGCATCTACTGAGGGGCAAGGCATGTCTTCTACCCATTTAGACACGCAGTCCACTGCCACTAAGATGTATTCAAAATGACCAAATTTACGGAATGGTCTCATGTAATCTATTCCCCAAACATCAAACAGCTCTACTTGTAGATTGTTTGTAAGTGGCATGGCATCTCGGGTACTGATGTTGCCATGTTTCTGGCATCCGGCACATCGCCGAATAGAGTCCTTTGTATCTTCATACATAGATGGCCAGAAAAATCCACTCTTCCAGATTTTAGCATGTGTTCGAAAGGCTCCGTAATGTCCTCCGTATTCAGCGGAGTGACATCTTTCTATTATTTTAGTTGCTTCTTCCAGAGGGACACGTTTTCTAAGCAACCCATCAGCACAGACGCGATAGAGATAGGGGTCATCCCATAAATGAGTCCGGCTTTGGTAAAACAACTACTTCCTATTTTCTCCTGGTGGAACATAGCCAGTGACTATAAAGTTCATGATGTTGGCATACCATGGATTGGTATTAGTCACCCTTAAAAGAGTGCCATCGCGAAGGATGTCATTTATAGGAAGTTTGTCTTGGTCTTGGCCTTGCAAACGAGACAAGTGGTCTGCTACGGAATTTTCTACTCCCTTCTTGTCCCTGATTTCTAGATCAAACTCTTGAAGGAGTAAGATCCAGCAGATCAAGCAGGGTTTAGCATCTTTCTTGGTGAGTAGATATTTCAAGGCGGAATGGTCGATGTAGACAATCATCTTGGCTCCTACCAAGTAAGATCTAAACTTGTCTATTGCAAAGACAACAGCTAAAAGCTCTTTTTCTGTGGTTGCATAGTTAAGCTGGGGTCCTGCCACGGTCTTACTAGCATAGGAGATAGCATAATGCTTTTTCTCCTTAGTTTGACCAAGGACGGCTCCTACAGCAAAATCACTAGCATTGCACATGATTTCGAAAGGCATTTTCCAATCAGGGGTTGTATGATTGGGGCCAAAACTAGAGCTGTCTTTAAAACGTAAAAGGATTGAAGACATTTATCATCAAAATTGAAAGGGATGTCTTTATCTAGAAGGCTAGTCAAAGGTCTAGCTATCTGCGAAAAATCCTTGATAAACCTCCTATAAAAACTTGCATGGCCTAGCAAGCTTCTTACTCCTTTAATATTCGTGGGTGGCGAAGTTGCTCAATTACACTGATCTTAGCCTTGTCCACTTCTATCCCACACTCCGATATTCGATGGCCTAAGACAATTCCCTCTCGTACCATGAAGCGACACTTTCCTAATTGAGTACTAAGTGTTTTTCTCCACAGTGTTGTAGGACTTTGTCTAGATTTTCTAGGCAGTCATCGAATGATTTTCCATAGATGGAGAAATCATCCATGAAACCTTCCATGATTTGTTCAATCATGTCGGAGAAGATGGACATCATGCAACATTGGAATGATGCAGGTGCATTGCAAAGTCCAAAGGACATGCGCCTGTAAGCATATGTTCCATACGGGCATGTAAAGGTTGTTTTGCTTTGATCATCAGAATGGATTGGGATTTGATGGTATCCCAAATATCCATCCAAAAAGCAAAAGAATGAGTGTTTGACCAATCTTTCTAACATCTCATTGATGAAAGGAAGTGGAAAGTGACCTTTCTTAGTGGCCTTGTTGAGTTTCCTATAGTCTATGCACATTCTCCATCCCGCAACAGTGCGTTGTGGTATGAGTTCATTCTTATCATTTTTTATAACGGTCATGCACCCTTCTTAGGAACTACTTGCATAGGGCTCACCCATTCACTATAAGGGACTGGATAAATAATGCCTGCATGCAGAAGTTTCAACACTTCCTTCTTGACAACCTCACGCATGGCATTATTGAGTCTTCTTTGGGGCTCACGAGATGGAATTGCATCAGATTCTATTGGGATTCGATGGGTACAGAGAGTTGGACTGATGCCTTTTAGATCTTGTAGTGAATAGCCAAAGACTAAATGATGCTTTTCTAAAACAATGATAAGCCTCTCAACTTCCTTTGCGGATAATTTATCTCTAATTATGACAGCAGTCTCAGGGTTATTGTTTAGAAATACATACTTAAGCCTGTCCGGTAGATGTTTAAGCTCAATAGGTGTCCTAGTTGGCTCTTCAAATTTGTCTAGGTGATTGGTATTATCGTCTGGAGCTTCTTCCTCTATAAATGACTCAGATTGTTCTTCATTATCTGGTTGGGCAAGTTTTTCATGATTAGCTATTACTACTTGTTCCAAAGGATCTGGATCAGGAGGATGCTCGGCAATAGAATTTATTGCATGAGTTATAGGCAAAGCATACCTTTCCCTCCCTAATTTGACATCAAGCTTTCCCTTGGTTGACCCTTCATATGCTATGTTGGACGAAGGTTGTCCTATAAAAACTTTGAATCTAGTGGTTTCAAAGATATAGAAGTCCATGAGTAGGTCCATATTATTAAGGTGGCAAGGGATTATCTTAGCAATACCTTGGCTCTGTATAATGTCACCATCAGGGTCTTTGAGGCATTGAGATGTAGGTTCAAGGATAATGTTTGAGAATTTCTCAGATAGAAAAGTGCTGGACATCATGTTTATTCCAACTGTGGGATCATAAAAGGATAAAATACGATCTCCATTAAATCTACATTCTATCCTATTGGTCATATTGTCTATGCGAGAAACCTTTCTTGATACTTCAGCTTCAGTAGGCCACTCATGGCTCATGATAGCAAAAAGATGTTGTATATCTTGATGATCAAGAACTTCGTCAGGAGATTCGAAAGATGATTTTGAAGGTGGCTTAGGATGGGTCAAGTAATTTGAGGCTTCCCCAAAGTCTTCGAATATATCAGTTTCGATTTCAGATAAGAATTCTAAAGGTATTTCTTCTTTCTCCTCTAGAGTTTTAGCTTTATTTTCGGGAGGTTCGATTAAAGGTTCCGTTTCTTTGGAAATTGAAGGCTTAGCTTCTTCTTCTCCAGGAAACTCGTCATGGATTTCGGTGTTCTGTAGGATTTTCGTAAGAATATCTCTACCACCAAGTGCATAGAGATGAAGGAATGAACCTTCGGATGCTAAATCAAGGTGATGAGCATCGTGTCTTCCTAATCCAACATACAGCTGCTGAAACAATACCTGGTTCAGAATGGCTAGGTCGGGTCCAGAATTGACTAAATCAAGTAATCGAGCCCAGGCAGCACCTAGGGTTTCCCCTTCCTGTTGACGGAAAGTGAGCACCTCGAGTCGGAGTTGGGTTACTCGGGTTACTGTTGACAGTTACTAACGCTATCAAAAGAAGGTAGCCAAATCTATGCTCTAGAAATGGCAACAATACTTCTCAACGCAATAAACGGGGTTGTCAGTCCCTATGCTCAAAGTATGTGATTGTTGGCCAAAAATGCTATGGGTATTTCTATAGGATAGGTGATGGGATTCTGCAAGCGCACAGAACAATCATGTAGCACTTTAGCTGGGAGTAACAGGTGTTGAATTTATATTTTCCCAAAGGAAGGCGAGGTTTGTGAGTCCAAGGATATGATAGTCAAGGATCTAGATATGGATAAATGGGGTAATAACCTTAGTAAAGATAAATCAATGCAGTATAACTAAGGTGGAAACACGCACTAGGTAGCTCTGGAATTTTGGGGGAGAACTCTATCTCAGTAAAAGATCTATTGATTGTTATACCAAAGAGATTTCTATACTTGGGACACGCAAAGTCCTAAACTCGCCGGGGTTCGACTGATTAGGCACCGTACGTCCCGAAGTCCTACGCTTATACCGGATACTAGGCCAAACGTGGTGGAATTCAGAGGATCCTAGGGCTGTCACCACCTAGCACCTACTACTACTATCCGTGGGCCTAGCGGCACTCAAGGGTAAGCTATAGCCTAAGCACCTTGCTTAATTTATAAAACTTACTACTCTAACTCTGGCCAAGGAATTAGAGCACTCTAACCAAGAATGTGAAGAAGGGGATCTTTATTACCGATAAGAGTGAAGAACACCGCAGAGGAGGTCGCCGACAAGCCCGGCTCCACCGCAGACTTCTTCCTTCTCCCGACTTCTCTCCAACACTCTACTCTTCTCTAGCTAACACTATTCCTAAGAGCAGAGCTTCGCTAGAGAGAGAGGAGCTAATGAACTGAATCTCAAGTGTATATTTGTATTTCTCTAGTGGTGTGTCTCTTACAAGTGAGGACCTGTTGGCGGTCCTTATAGATCATTTTTAACCGCCAACTTATGCCTAAAGGGAGAGAAACTATTATACTTTAACACATAGACATATTCTATTAACAGAGTTCCACTTGTACCCCTAGTGTTTATGTTTTTGAAGGATTTATGGTGAAACAGGTGGAAGTGCACAACAACAATTGGAAAGCATAAAGGAGAAACGTGAATTCAGAGAATGCGCAACCAAGAATAACAAAGAAGTCCACCTTTATTACAAATCTGGGCCCATTCGTAACCATAGAAGAGGTCTAGGCCCAGAGGAGAACCACCCACGAGAAGGCGGTGGCCAAATGGGCCCACCAGGGGACCGACGGGTCCCGGGGGTGGCCACCCCCTGGTGAGGCCTCTCGGGCCCAGTTTTCTCTGGCGGTTGTAGGGCGGTTCCCCAAGGTCGGTCCCACCTACGATCAACATAGATGGAAAGTGGAAACCACCCTTTGGAGGTCGGTTTGGGTCTTTCCATGTGGGGATGAAACTTTTGCATAGAACCCCCTCCTCTCAAGCTATAAAAGGAGGCCTCCTCTCTACCCTATTCATGAAGAAATCATTTCATTCACCAACACAAGAGGTCACAATGTAGAGAGGAAGAGCAAGCTCCATTCCATTAGCTTCTAGCTAATTGTGAAGTGGTATGTAGGTAAAGAAAATTTTTTGCGAGGGTACAGAGGAACTTTTTTCGATTCAGTGGTACGTAGGTCATTTTGAACTTTTATAATGGCACATAGGTAATTGTTTCTTTAGTATAGGGAGTGAGAGAGGGACAAGAGCTGGAGAAAGAGTGGAGTCGAAGCAGTTCTGCCTCCGAGTGATGAAGTGCCGGGCTTGTCGGCTCTCGATCCAACTTGTACCTCTACGATCGTCTTGCTACTTGAAGTAAGAAGTTTGTGTTCAACTTTGGTTTGATTCATTAAGCATGTTACTTCTATAAAGCTACATGTTTGTGGGATCGTCGTTCGTCCTATGGACGGATGCTCTAGTAAGAGGACTCCTGATAGAGACGGATGTTCCTGTACGCCGCTAGAGTAGTAGTCGCCTTCGTAGACGTGGTGTCTAGGTCGGAGTCTACCTTCGTATGTTGCGTGCGCCCACGGGCAGAGGGGTAGGTGGCAGGTGGTGACAACCCTGTCCACTCGTATCTGAACTCCCCCACATTCGGTCGCAGACTAGCGCTGATACTGGTATGGGCTGGCAGACCAGCTGCGTCAGTGGGCCCGAAGCAGACAAGTAGTGGGGAAGTTACCATCGCTTATATGTGTTTGACCTTAAAAGAACCTCTCTATCCAAGCTATCCCTTCCGTCTCTTCTGAGTAAACTAGTTTAAGAGACTAAGTACAAAGACCATTCCTCTGGAAAATTACGATACCCTGAATACTTCCGGGTGAAGGCTACAACGGTACTTTCGTGCGCTTGCGGACTTTTCTGCTGACGCTAAGAAGCGCCAACAAGCTTTCTAGCGCCGTTACCGGTGAACGGTTGTCGTATTTATCTCCGAACCTAGTTCACTCGTGTGTCCTTGTGTCTTATCAAAAAAAAAATATGTCTTGTATGTTCATGACCCTCCTTCATGAAGCCTATCTTTCAAAAAGAAAAAGGGCATTATTATTTTTAAAATTGCACGTTCAAATTTTTGCACATGGAAAAAAATATTTCTATTCACTCTCATATCATCTTCTCTTATTTTCAAAAATCATTTTAAAAAAATAAATAGTTTTTATTATTCTTGTTCTCTCTTTCTACAGTAATGCCCTTTCAAAATTCAAAATCAAAATATTTCTCCTAAGGACGAGTTCTTGTAGCCACCATCGAAGCCAACCATAGCTTCTGGCTTCAATCTTTGCCCTAGCTTTGGCGGTCAAGCTTATGACCATAAAGAAAGCACTACCGGGAGATACCCCAGATTTTTAAAAATATATATATATATATATTAAAATTATTTATAAGTTGTTGTCCTCTTAAATATAAATAAATTTTTGCTAAAATGTTTTTAATAAATGCTAGTTTGCTTTCAAAGTTTTACATACAGCATGTTTTGGTTTGAAGTATGATTGATCATCATATCTTCATAAGCATTTTAATTTAAGCATGGAGCTTAGGTTAAAATTGCCTACCTTGGTTAAACGACATGTCTAATCATTGTTCCAAAACTGCTGGGTGTAGGCTTTAAATAAAAAAATTGAGTTATTTTATTTATCAATGAAAATATTCTATAAAATGGTTAAAAAAATAAAGAGATATTTTAAAAATCTAAAATTTAAAAACTTATCCTCAAAATAAGTTCTTTTTTTGTTCTTACAAAATAAAAATGAATCTTCATTAAAAGAAATTTGTTAATAACGTCCTCCCTTGCATAATAAAGTTTCGATAAATTTTTGAAAAAAACCAACTAGCCCAATTTGCTTCCAGCATATCTTTTCCAATTCGGTACTCACAAGGGAAAGGTAAGAGCCCTTGCGATCTACCAAACCATAACCATGCAGGAAAACCAGAAATGTTGGGTGCAACCCTGATCCTTTGGCTTTGAGTTAGCTTGGGGGAGGACCATAACAAGGTAACATGTATCTCTATCCCTCTCATATCCTTTTGTTACCTTGCAAAAAAAAGAAATGAAAAAAATAATAATAATAAGAAAATTCCTTTTTTAATAAATGTAAGCACATGTTGTCAAGTTAGTATGCACCTTCGGGTATTCTTGTCACTAACCATTTCAAGTTAACAAAGAAAGGACATACGAAGCTTGAGAACATGAGAGCAACATCAACAACAGACATTGATGATCTTTGGTGATGGAACAAACTCAAAAGGAGACCCTGACCTTGCACACTTGACATTCAACAAAGTCCAAGTGTGGGGGAGGACGGTGTGAGTCTCACCTCAAGATCACCTTGGTTCAACAGAAAAAGAGATGTTGGCTCTACCTTGCTTAAAAAAATGGGAAGTGAAAAGAAAAAAAAACAAGAGAAGAGATTGTTAAAAAAAAGAGGAATAGTAAAAAAAATATATATATATAATATTGAAGGAGAGAGAAGGAGCAGGCTAGCCCCACATGTTAGAAGAGGAACACTTATGGGTTGCCTGACTCTGCCCATCATTATTTTGCATAAGCAAGAAGGGCTCACCCAAAGCCTTTGCTACTATCATCAGGGCCATGGCCCACACACACTAAGCCATGAGAATGGCCTGGCCTAGTGATTCACCTGAGAAAAGTCATCATGCGAACCGCAGTAACAACTCTGATGTTTCATCCATCCATACTGCCGGTAACTACACTCAGGTATGCAAAGGTAATGTTCCCCAACTCTTTTGCTCATACTTGTCTCCATAGCTTGATCATTCACGCTTCTTTGTGGCATCATAAACAATGGAGATAATCTCATATGGAGACAAGCCAAGGTCTTTTTTTTACATTGCATCTTAAGTTTGGCCTTGTTTGAGTTATGCGAGTTGGATGAACAAATAAAAATTTATATAATAAGAAAAATAGTTAATAATTAAAAAAAATCATAATAAGCTTTAGGCTCTCTAGGGTTCAACCTAGTAGAGCCCTTGCTTGTTCACTGTTAAAATTAAAAATAGGTAAAAAATTTTTGGGGGAGATCTCTTAAGTACAATGAACACGCCCTTCAAGATCTCCCCTGGATGTTGCAGAAACATCAAGCAGGCCATCATATAGAGGGACAAGCCACATGACTTCCATGAACTCCTTCTTCTACACCGATGGTTTGTGCAACACCTCTCTCACTCCTTTGACCAACCATGACTCCATGCATATCTTGGATCACACTTTGTTTAAAGATTCTAAAAAACACACAACAAAGGGGAGTCATGGTCGCAATATTCCTTTTAGTTAGAAGCTTGCATGAAGTGTTCCTCCTACATTTGTCGTGTATGCGAGTCACTAATATGCAGGAGTTACCAATAAACGACTTGCTACACGACGACATGCTACTAAAAGTGATGGACTCCAATCCACGCCTTGGTAGTCACCTGAGATGGAAACTGAGCCACCCCAGCGACAACTCTGATGCTTCATCCATACATGCTGTTGGTACACACATTCAGGTATGTCAAGGTAATGTTGACCAACTCATTCACTCATATTTGTCTCCATGAAAATATAATATCATGCTCTTCCTCTATTCATGCCATATGCTCTGAGTTTGGGTGTATTCACATGAGTGCACTTGTGGTACATCCATAGGCTTTTTAATTTAAGCATGGTGCTTAGGTTAAACTAGCCTTCTTTAATCAAAATTGTGACATGGTGTTGCATTTTGATTAATGAACTTTGAGTTGTTATCATGAATAATGGAAGAAATTCATTTTGGAGATAAAGTAAGGCATGTCTTTCTTTGCTCTCTTATCCTAGCCTTGTCTGAGTTTGAATAGATTGGCTGAGCAAATTTCTGACTAGGTTCCTTTGTTCAAACATCTGTCTCCGTTGAATGATTCTTGGTTATCTTGTCATATTTCTTTTCTCTATGCTAGTAAGTTTTGGTTTGGAAGTGTTGGTCCTACATCTTTTTAACTAAGCATGGTGTTTAGTTTGAAGCTGGGATGTGAGATCATGCCTCTATAGGATTTTTAATGTAAGCATGGCGCTTAGATTCTTAAGCCTACCTTGACAAATTAGACGTGGTGTCTAGTTTTATCTTGGAGCCAAAGCTGCTGGTATAGATTTTGGTTAATCTCATGGACTAACCCATTGTAGAAATTTATCAACTTCATGAGGATAAGTCTTTGAGATGACAGTACAGACAAGAATTTCTTAGGTGAACCTTGAAAAGAAAAAAAAAATATAATGATAAATAAAAACTTGAAGAAAAAGAGTAATTTATCTTTCAACCCCAAGTTTTGTTGTCTTGTTATCTCAATACCACCATAAAAACAAGCTTGGGGGGAGCTTCCTAGCACGCTCAAGAGAGGCCACGAACTGCACATCAAGCTGAGGCAGCACCAATTAGCGGCGCCCCCAGCTGAACCACATTGGTAAGTCAAAAGCAAGCTTGGGGGAGGGCTCTCACAAAGGTAACTTGTATCTCACATTTCTTTTTAAAAATTCTCCAACTTAAAAAAATGGTGAGATATGTTCTCCTCTCTCATATGTGTTAAGATGTGTTAGTTCTTACCCTGGTTGAAATGATGAACAGTTGCTCTGTCTTATGTTTCACCTGTACCCATTTTATAATCGAGCTTTCTCTAAGGTTTGGGTTTATCAGCTAATGTTTCATCCTAAAAACTTGGACAAGTGGGTCGCACATGCTTAATCTTGTCTAAGTTATTGCCTGATATGATATGGTGACATGGGCTGCGCTATGACTTTGTTCTGAGAGAAACTTGACATCCGGAGTTTTATTTTCGAAAACCTTCAAAAACAAAAGTTCCTCAATGATTACAAAATACCTACCAAGGCCATATGACATGTTTCAATTATGCAAACCTTTTAGTCATATGCTGCTTGTGGAACATTGAGTTAGGTCAAATTGTTGTGACCTAAGTGAGATTATGGTCATGCACCCATGATTGAGATTCACATGCACACACCAAATAAAGCCAACTCTCACTCCGAGAGTTGCGCACAACATGCACCCATCCATCCACCAAAAATATGCCAACTCTTACCCTGAGAGTTGCGCACTCTTCAACCAAATAAAAATGCCGACTCTTACCCTGAGAAGCCGCGCATTCATTTTTCACCATATAATTACTCCTCGCATTCCATCATGACATCTCTCTAGCCAAAGTTCTTTAAATACTAACAAGATATATGGGTTATGCTTAAAAAAATGCCAAGGGGCATGCAATAAACAAATGGGAAAAGAAGGGTACCCATTCAAAAAAAAGAAGAAGAAAAAATAAATAATACGGATATATGATCTTATAGCCCATATCCCTAAAAAAAGTTTCATTCCATCCAATAAAGGAGAAATTCATGATGCATGGAGTGCCAAAATATTTAGAAATTAGGATTCCACCATCTTCATACTCCACACACTTGCACATCTCAATCAAAGTATATGACTTGTATCTCCTTGTGGTTCGGTTTTTGACTTAGCAATATATGTGATGCAAGTATGCCCACCTTTATACCTGCCCAAAACTCCACTCATAAGCCTTAGTGGTAGGATTTAAAAGGCGACATTACAATGCCTTTGGTGAGGTATTCATAGACTTTGAGCGATCGAGAGAATCATTTGAGGAACTTACATTTCTTTGCAAAAATTTTCAAAACCTCAGGAAAGATGGTTCATCTTGGGATGAATGATAAGCAATGTCTATGAATCTGTTCGGTCTTGCAATCACCCAAGACTTGAGATGGCTAAATGCCCCATTTGTTTCAAGATAATAGCAGGGTGGATAGCATGCTGATTTATTCAAATTACGGAGGAAAACTTTGTTATAAACTTGGTACATTTGAAATATGATCGACATTGTAGCAACTCCTGATCAACAACCATACTTAGCTATTTGCTCGGGATGAGCAAAGGTTAAGCTTGGGGGTCTTGTTGGCGGTCTTTATAGATCATTTTTAACCGCCAACTTATGCCTAAAGGGAGAGAAACTATCATACTTTAACACATAGACATATGCTATTAACAGAGTTCCACTTGTACCCCTAGTGTTTATGTTTTTGAAGGATTTATGGTGAAACAAGTGGAAGTGCACAACACCAATTGGAAAGCGTAAAGGAGAAACGTGAATTCAGAGAATGCGCAACCAAGAATAACAAAGAAGTCCACCTTTATTACAAATCTGGGCCCATTCGTAACCATAGAAGAGGTCTAGGCCCAGAGGAGAACCAACCACGAGAAGGCGGTGGCCAAATGGGCCCACCAGGGGACCGACGGGTCCCGGGGGTGGCCACCCCCTGGTGAGGCCTCTCGGGCCCAGTTTTCTCTGGCGGTTGTAGGGCGGTTCCCCAAGGTCGGTCCCACCTACGATCAACATAGATGGAAAGTGGAAACCACCCTTTGGAGGTCGGTTTGGGTCTTTCCATGTGGGGATGAAACTTTTGCATAGAACCCCCTCCTCTCAAGCTATAAAAGGAGGCCTCCTCTCTACCCTATTCATGAAGAAATCATTTCATTCACCAACACAAGAGGTCACAATGTAGAGAGGAAGAGCAAGCTCCATTCCATTAGCTTCTAGCTAATTTAGTATAGGGAGTGAGAGAGGGAGAAGAGCTGGAGAAAGAGTGGAGTCGAAGCAGTTCTGCCTCCGGGTGGACGAAGTGTCGGGCTTGTCTGCTCTCGATCCAACTTGTACCTCTACGATCTTCTTGCTACTAGAAGTAAGAAGTTCGTGTTCAACTTTGGTTTGATTCATTAAGCATGTTACTTCTATAAAGCTACTTGTTTGTGGGATCGTCGTTCGTCCTATGGATGGATGCCCTAGTAAGAGGACTCCTGATAGAGATAGATGTTCCTGTACGCCGCTAGAGTAGTAGTCGCCTTCGTAGACGTGGTGTCTAGGTCGGAGTCTACCTTCGTATGTTGCGCGCGCCCACGAGCAGAGGGGTAGGTGGCAGGTCGTGACAGCCCTGTCCACTTGTATCTGAACTCCCCCACGTTCGGCCGCGGAGTAGCGCTGATACTGGTATCGGCTGGCAGACCAGCTGCGTCCGTGGGCCTGAAGTAGACAAGTAGTGGGGAAGTTATCATCGCTTATATGCGTTTGACCTTAGAAGAACCTCTCTACCCAAGCTATCCCTTCCGTCTCTTCTGAGTAAACTAGTTTAAGAGACTAAGTACAAAGACCGTTCCTCTGGGAAATTATGATACCCTGAATACTTCCGGGTGAAGGCTACAACGGTGCTTCCGTGCGCTTGCAGACTTTTCTGCTGACGCTATGAAACGCCAACAGGATCCTACCCCTATTTATAGTGTAGGAGTGCACCAGGGGTACTTGTAGGTTTGCTGGAAGGCGGTGGCATGGAGGAGGGCGGCGGGTGCCCCCTAGGGGGGCGGGCGCCCGGTTGGATGCACCGCCTTGCATCCAACGGCCGTCCTTGCTCCCCTATGGTGGTTGCATGGTCGGTTTGTGCCTTGGAAAGGCGGTTTGCAACCCCTGGGAGGATGACATGTGGGCCCTTCAATCCATGGCACTTCACTTGATCACCGTTGGATGAAAACCGACTTCAATTGATGGTGTAGATGGCTCCTGGACACCTTCCCTCGGATTGTGGACGTGGCACCCAACTTTGACAGGGCGGGTGCCCTGTTGATGGGGCCACCGAATCCTCGTGCCTTGTATCTGAGCCGTTGATGATGTTTCAACGTGCCACAGACCATTTGGGACGGTGGCACATGGATTAGTGAGGTGGCCAGTGCCATTTGGCACTTTGGACAGGACGGGCGCCCTGTTGGCAGGGCGGGCGCCCCCCTCTGGCTCCCACGTGACAGTTGAGGTGCTGAGGTGTCTTCTCATGCTTTGGTTTTGCCTGATTTCACCATTTTTCCTGCGTACACAAGTTTTCTCCAAGGACATGTGGAACTAGGTAAGTTTTAAGGTGGGTTCTTTGCATTTCATGTGGTTTTACCTTGTTTATGGGTGAAATATTGACGGTAAAATAGGGTGTTAGCGACCGTCAACAAACTCCCCCAAGCTAACCTTTTGCTTGTCCTCAAGCAAAGGCATGATTTTAACATGGCAATGTTGGATCAAGGATTTCTTTAATGTAACAATTCACAAAGATCTTGCATACAAACCAACACTAATCTAGTATTGAGCATGATTCAGAAATTCATCTTATGTCTTAACTATATGGGGCTTGTAACTTTTTCACCATGGGTTATGCAAAAACAAGATAGCATAGATAAGTAGATATTTCATCCCTTACTTTGGTAGAGTGAGACCATCTACTAGAGAGTTTTTATTCTTTTTGAAAAAGAAAATCTTGTTTTGGTTCCTTTAATGGTACTCTCAACCACTCCTTAGTGTAATGACCTCACAAGAGCTCAAAAGAGCTTTTCATGTCTATCCTAAGCTTATGTGGGGTTTATAGGTTTGGGGCAAAGCATACTTGAACTGAATGTATCGCAAGATTAGACTCTTAGATCAAAGGGAGCAACAAGTCATAAAACATGATCAAGAAGTGCAAGCGTAAATTATTTGGTGGGCTCTTTGAGACTTATTCCTTTGCCTTAGACAGGGGAGAGCAAGGTTACTGAATACATAGCCTTTTTTTTAAAGAAGGTATATGGGCACCTGCCCATGGGACATTTGTCCTCTTTTGTTTTCCTTGAGCACTTGCTCTCTTTTTTTTCCAGTAACCTATACTCCCCATCTATCAAAGGACAAAAATTGATTGTGGTTGGTTGTCTCAATTGGTTTGTGGAGCATAGATGCATACTTCCAATGTAGAAGTAATACATAGGCGGCATGTGTACGTGATCTTGATCAAAGAATATGACTAGTTTCTCTACCTAGATCAAATAAGGTCTAAGCAAGCTCAAAATAGACCAGAGCTATTTCTTTTGGTGGTTTTAGTTGGTTGTGGATGTATGGCTTGACGATAGGTATTTAACTCAAAAGGAACCATGAGCAAGAATTTGAATTTTATAAATCAAAATCTCTAGTTGGTTCTCACTCATTCCTTAGATCAGGTAAAAGTTCTACTTATACCAATTTTAATCTTGCAAGAGCATGACTTAGGTTATTAGCATGTGCAACCCACAATAGTGTTTGACTTAAGACAGATTTCAGAAATCACACTTAAAACTTTCATAGTACGGATTGCATAACAAGATCTTGCAAATCATCATTGAGCAATTATTCATCATTTCAACAAAGACGTAGCATGTTCTTTTTCTCATCATTATTTTTATTTATTCATTGTTATGCAAGAACATTATAACTCATAGAAATTAAGAAAAAGAATTGCTGGGGTTAGAAACCATACCTTGGCAAGGATGACGGCTCCCCCAAGCTAGCTTCTTCTCCAGGATCGGATTCTCCTCTTGATCGGGTTGTTTCCTCCTTTGCATCTTATTATGATCACTAGGCTTTGCTTTTTATTCTACTTTCATTTATTGCTACTATGACAAACCAAATCTCTATTTTATTTTATTATTATTAATAATAATATTTTTATTTATTATTATTATTTTTTAATCTCCCTTTTATCATGGTTTTCATTAAATGCAAGACATAAATTTAAACATGCTTCTAACAATTAATTGATTTAATGCATGAAGAAGAGAAATATGCCAATGCAATAATTAAAGAGAGAGATAGAATACTTACTTCCATAATTGTCCTTGCGTGGAAGGAGGTTCTTCCTTGATTGATGTTTTCTTCTCATCTTGTCCTTCTTTGACGATAGCGGGGCCTGGTGCATGTTGGTGGTCCTTATGGATAAATTTTATACCACCAACTTAGACTAAAAAGAGGATTAACAATCATATTCTAGCACATATGCTTTTACTACTAACAAGTTCCACTTGTACCCCTAGCATTCATGTTTTATAGGTTTTATGGCATAACAAGTGAAAATACGCATCAACATGAAGAAAGCACAAAATCAAAAGACGAATCCAACAAATGCGCAACCAAAGAATACCAACGAAGCCCACCTTCCAAGCGTAACTGGATCCATCCGCAACCAAGGGAGAGGCCCAGGCCCAGGGAGCAACCGACCACCCGAAGGCGGTGGCCAGATGGTGCTCCCCAGGGACCGACCGCCCCCGGGGGCGGCCGCCCCCTAGGTGGAGCCTCCCGGGCCCAGCTTCAGACGTGGTACTGATGGTGGTTTGTCCATGGCGGTTTCACCTCCTTCCAAGTTTAAATGCGCAAAACCGTCATAGTTTCACTATAAATAGATGGTGCTCCATCCCCTTCAGCACACACATCATTTGGAGTCATCTACCTCACACCTCTCACTTGTATCTTTAGAATAGTTGTAGTAGTGAGCAAGGCAAGAGCTATCAAGGAGAGCTTGTCTCCTTGGAAGAAAAGGATCATCTTGGTATGAATACAATTTGGTCTTCTTCCATGAGCAAGTTCTTATCATACTTATATGATTATGCATATGAACTAGAGTCAAGTCATGATCTTGTTATGAGCATAGTATATGAGCTAGAGTATAGTTTATGTATCATGTTCTTGACTTGTTCATCATCGTTCTTCATTGTTCATCGAATTAGTATGAATAGAGGAAGAACTAGGAATGAGGTGATGGTTCGTTGTGCTGTCATGGCTGCTCTTAACCTAGCCTGTCAATCCGAAGGGTTGGGGTCCGCGGGGGTTAGGAGTTGTTTCCAAGTATACAAGCATGGAGCTTGGGTATGCGGAGATCGGCGAATATGTCGGTATCTCACGGGCAGAGGGGTAGGTGGACAGGTGGTGACAGCCCTGTCCATCCCTAGCATTCCCCCACGTTCGGATATTGGGTAGGAGTTCGTAAAGTCTCTATCGGCTGGCAGACCAGCTGCGGGGATCTCCCTATCACCTCAGACTTAGTCCTGATACTAGAATTACTAATTAGATGATCTGCTAACAGTTCGTTGCATAATTATAGCTGACCAATGCCTGCTCAGTTAGATATATTCTTTTATTCTTTATTTTCCTTTTATCCTTGAGGTTGATCCATATGTGTGTCCACTATCTTGAAATCATGTCTTATTCCTGTTTACTCTATGCCTACCATTGCACTCAATAAGTGATCATGTTTACACCACGCTTGATGCATATTGCCCTCCTACGGGAAATTATAAATACGACACCCTACTCACGGGTTGAAATGCTACAATGATAGTTCTGTGCGCTTGCAGAGTTATCTTATTTCTTACTGAGCTATCGATTGGCGTACCTAAGTACCATTACTTAAGAATTGTAATTCTTGTGCACCCCACGGCGCCGTGTCACAGTTTTGCATATCGTAAGTAATGATGGTTAGGAAGGCCAATCCGGCACTTCTAACTGATATTACCAGACTGCACTACCTAGGCCGGCGGCGCCTTTAAGGGCCAAGGGTTACCTTTCTAAATTCATGGTGATTGGGGATGCCAACAAGCATTTCTAGTGCCGTTGCCTGGGATTGACTTTTAGTCTATCCTTTGTGACGATGTTAAGAAATGCCAACAAGCATTTCTGGCGCCGTTGCCGGGGAGGGCAAAAACATCTAAGCTGGCATAAACATTAATCACAAAATAAGCATCGATAGACGTAGTTTAAACAGGCTAACTTTGCTGTTTTCTTCCTCTTTTTGTTGGAATGAAAACAAGATAGTATATGAGTGGTTTTGCTCTACCGAACAATTTCATCAGCAATCCGGAAGCACTCCTAAGGAAGAAAAGGTCTCGTACCATTTCTTCTTCTGCTACTCCGTCGGTAGACGAATTGTTCGTTCCCGCACCATCCGCTACTACCATCATGGCCAAGAGACTCTGTGAATACTCCATCCCCGCTGTTGCCAACGTGCCTGTTGGGCCCGTTGTCAACATCGGAAATGGAAATTTCGAGATCCGTACAGGCCTTATCTCGATGGTGTAGGCAAGCCAATTCTGTGGCTTGCCAAGCGAGGATGCAAACACTCATTTGCAACACTTCCTTGAGCTATGCGACACCATTGTCATTAAAGACGTCGCACAAGACAGTATCAGGCTCCGCTTGTTTCCTTTCGCCCTCACGGGGAAAGCGAAACAATGGTTCTATCAAAATAAGGAAGCCGTCAACACGTGGGACAAGTGTTCCGCAGCATTTCTCGCCAAGTTCTTCCCCATGAGCAAGACCAGCGCTCAGAGGGGGAAGATCTCAAACTTCCAGCAATCTTCCCTTGAATCTATCCCCGAAGCATGGGAAAGGCTTCAAGAGTACATCCGAGCCTGCCCTCACCATGGAATGGAAGATTGGCTCGTGCTCCAAAACTTTTATGAAGGCCTCACGGCCATGTCAAAGGGGCACGTAGATGCCGCAGCTAGAGGTGCATTCCTCTCCCTCACCATCGCGGATGCAACTGCACTTATTGAGAAGATGGTGGCCAATCAGAGTTGGGGAGAAGGAAGAAAACACAAAAAGGCACGCATACCGTGAAGGAGATGGAGTTGCTTGCTGCAAAATTAGACTTGCTGATGCAAAAGCTGGACGATCGTGCTACCAACCCTTCCATGAGTATCGTCCAAGGCATGGACTCACATATGACATGTGAAGTCTGTGGGAACGTTGGCCACTCGGGGAACAACTGCCCCGAAACCCAAGAAGAAGCTTCATATGTCAACAACGTGTTTCGCCAACCACAGCAAGGTAATAACGGGTGGAACAACCAACACCGCCCGCAAGGTAATAATTTCAATTCAAATTTCAATTCAAACCAACCTTCCTTAAAAGATCTCGTTCTAGGACAAGCTAAAATCAATGAAAATTTGACCAAAAAACTATCCTTCAACGATAAAATGTTTGAAAATATAAGTGCCAAGCTTGAAACTTTGTCTTCTTCTATTCAAAATCAAGCAAGTTTTAATAAAATGATAGAAACACAAATGGCACAAAAAGCTGCTTCTATTCCTGTCAACAACACGGGAAAAATCCCGGGGTAACCCGAGACTTCTCCTGAGTTTGCTCATGCAGCTACAGATCAATAAAGGAAGGAGAGTCTCGCCAACAGACTATAAAAGTTGAGCCCTTGCCGAAGGACATCGGTAGTTATCTAAAAAAATAATATAAATATATATATATATATCTACATTCATATATATATATGCATAATAATTATCTGAAGGGGCCCACACCATCATTCAAGCTTGGGGGAGGTGTCCCCACTCAGGTATTGTATCTTATACTTTTGAAAAAATAATATATATAAATAATAAAATTATTTTCTTGCATCAAAAGAAAATTTTCCCTCTTCCTAGATTTATAAAAATTTATTTTTAGTTCAAAATAAATTCTTCTCCAAAAATTCTATAAAAATAATTTTCAGAAAGAATAACTTTTGTTAAGTCCAAATAGTATTTTTAAATAATTTTTGAAAATCAAAAAGTTTCAAATAAAACTTGTGGAAAATCAAAAATCGGAGCAAAATTTCAAATGGGAGTCATTCGTAACCAGCTACACATTAGAAATAGCCGTTAGAGGGGGCTAGAAAAAAATTGGACCAAGCCAGCCCAGTCAGGGGACCGGCCAGTCCCAGGGGCGACTGCCCCCTGGCCAATGGCTCTAGCGGCATAGCCTTTTGCCAACGGTCACTAGCCGTTGCAAGGAGCACTCTCCCGCCTGCGATCAGCTCTATAAATACCAGAGCATTCGGGTGGAGCTCCTCACCCCTCTCATTCTCACATTTTTCACTCCCTTCATCACTCTCTTGCTCCACCATTCTCCAAAAAATTCTCCACATAGTTCAAGTGCAAGGAAATCCTGCACAAACCTCTTCCACTCCCATCACAAGTCAAGTTCTTGTGCCAAGCTCACCATGAGTGGGATTGGAGGTCGGATTTCCGGCATGTTCCTGAAAGGCCGTTGCTCTCATGGGGAGTCTAGTCAAAGTACCCCCACACGTGAGGAGGGCCCGCTGCATGAAGAAGAGGAGGCGCTAAGAGGCCACGCCATCGACGAGGCCGACGCTCCCTTCATCGACTTGGAAAGCGAGCGGGAAATGCAAGCATACAACCTCCTCAAGGGACGCGAATTCCTGCATACACCGGCTTTCGACCCACACTTCCTCTAGCAGACAGGTATGAACGTCAAATTTAAAACCATTTTCGAAAACACTGGATGGAGCCAAGTTGCCCCCGTGCACGAACTTGGATCTCGTTTCTTGACCATCCAAATCTTGGGCACTTTACAAATTGTCGATTATGGTATTACTTTTCATTGCTTTGGGAAAGAACATAGCCTTTACTGGAAAGATTTTGCTACACACTTGGGTTTTCATGAGCGATGCTCTGTCGATTTGGGTTTCACTCTTTCGGGTTATCAGCGTCATGTTTTTTGGCACTTGATAACCGGACAAAATGTGACTGGAAAATTCCAACCCAACATCAACACCATGCATCATCCTTCTCTAAGGCTTATGTATAAATGGATTGCAAATTCTTTCTTTCCTAGAGAGGACACTCATCATGCTTATGACATTGAGTTGAAGATGCTTTATGCCATGCTTAAAAAAATTAAAGTTGCTCCTATCTATGACATTGTTAAGCACTGGTTAAACTCTTTTAAAACTTCCACACCAATTATGTGCACTTCACTCATCACACGTCTTGCTGCTAGTGTTGATCCTCATGGTGCTAACACTATTGTTTATCTCTCCAGTCCGCGCATTATGATCAATGAATATTATTTTACTCAAGCTCATACTATAAAATGTGATGACTCGGGAACAAACATGGTATTTTATTATCCGGGATATATAAACGAGATTCCGTTACCTAACCCGGATCTCGCTTTATATAAATCCCCATCTCTCACCTTCGACCTTGTCGAAAAGGAAGAAGCACGCAGGAGTTCTGTTTCTCGCAGGAGATCACGGAGGAGAGAAGTACAGGAGGAAGAGCCTGCGCAGCCTGTGCAGCCTACACCACACCCGGCCATGCCTACCACAATACCAAGGATGGAATGGTCCCTGGTCATGTCTACACGTAGGTTCACCCCTGGGTATGGATATGGTATGCGACATGTTCCACATCCTTATGAGGCTGGAGGGTTAGGGTGGCAACACTCGCAGGAGGCAGGGGGATCAAGGCAGCCCGAGCACGACCGTTCTTCAGATTCTGAAGGCATGCCACCTCCGATAAACCTACAGCCGGTCACACACTAGAGATGCTCAACACACGCATGGGAGGACTAGAATTGAAAAATAGACAAATCCAAGGTATGCTCAATGCTCACATCCAGACTTCTACCCAATGGCATGAGCAGTACCAGCAGCAGTTCATGGACCTCAAAGATGCGAACCGGCGGCGGCATGAGGCACAGATGGCCTACCTTCGGTCCATGGGACAATTCCCAGGACCTAGGCCTTGAACTAGCTTGGGGAAGGAGACCCCACAAGAGGTAACATGTATCTTTCAATTTCTTGCACTTATTTCTCGCACTTTTAAATTCTGTAATTTTATTTCCTTGTTAAAAATAATAAATAAAATATTCCACTCCCAAATGTGCTAACATATGTTAGTTTCTCTTCTGTTGAAATGATGAATAGTTGCTCTGTCTATAATTTGTTTGTGTCTAAGTTATAACTTAGTATTCCTCAAGATTTAAGTTTGTTGGCTAAAAATATCTCATTCTAAGAACTTGAAATCTTGTGGGTTGCAATTGCATGATCCTTTTCTAAGTTGTTGCAAGATATGAGATGGTAGAAATAGAGTTTGCTATGACTTTGTTCTAAGAGAAACTTGACATCCTAAGATTTCTTTTCAAAAATTCAAAAAATCAAAAGTTCTCCAATGATTATGAAATACCTACCAAGGCCATATGACATGCTCTACTTTTACAAACACTTAGTCATATGCTACTTACGGAACTTTGAGTTGAGTCAAAATGCTGAGACCTAGTGAGATTATGGTGATACACCCATGATTGAGATTCACGTACACCCACTAAATAAAGCCGACTCTCATCCTGAGAGTTGCGCACAACATGCACCTTTCATCCACCAAATAAAAATGCCGACCCTCACTTTGAGAGTCGAGCATACAAAAAAAATTTCACTCCTTGTTCACCATCATGACGTCTCTCCATCCAAAAGTTTTCATATGTCAAATCAAAATATGGGCTATGCTAAAAAAAAGCCAAAGGGCATGAGAAAACAAACGGGAAAGAAAATTCAAATACCTGTTCAAAAAAAAAGAGAGAAAAAGAGGATGATATTTCTATAGCCCATATTTCTCCCAAGAGTTTTATTCCATCCAATAAAAAGAGAGTCATGATGCATGGAGTGCCAAAAAGATTAGAGATAGGTTTTCACCATACTCATATTCCACATACTTGCACATTTCAATCAAGGTATATGACTTGTATCTCCTTATGGTCCGGTCTTTGACTTAGCAATATAAGTAATGTAAGTATGCCCACCTTCATACCTACCCAAAACTCCACTCTCAGCCTTAGTAGTAGGATGAAAAGGCAACACTACAATGCCTTTGGTAAGGTAAACCATACACATTGAGCGATTGAGAGAATCATTTGAGGAACTTGGTTTATTTTGCAAAAATTCATAAAACCTCCGGATCAAAGGTCTATCAAAGAATGAATGATTGGTGAGTCTATTATAATCATTCTATCTTGCAACCACCCAAGAAATTGGAGAAACTACAAGCCCCATAAGAAATCAAGGTAAAGAATGGATAGAATGCCAACTTATTTAAATTACGAATGAATGCTATGTTATAGGCATGACACTTATGAATTATATTAGCATTGTAGCAACTCCTGATCAACAACCATACTTAGCTATTTGCTCGGGACGAGCAAAGGTTAAGCTTGGGGGTCTTGTTGGTGGTCCTTATGGATAAATTTTATACCACCAACTTAGATTAAAAAGAGGATTAACAATCATATTCCAGCACATATGCTTTTACTACTAACAAGTTCCACTTGTACCCCTAGCATTCATGTTTTACAGGTTTTATGGCATAACAAGTGGAAATACGCATCAACATGAAGAAAGCGCAAAATCAAAAGACGAATCCCGCAAATGCGCAACCAAAGAATACCAAAGAAACCCACCTTCCAAGCGTAACTAGATCCATCCGCAACCAAGGGAGAGGCCCAGGCCCAGGGAGCAACCGACCACCCGAAGGCGGTGGCCAGATGGTGCTCCCCAGGGACCGACCGCCCCCGGGGGCGGCCGCCCCCCAGGTGGAGCCTCCCGGGCCCAGCTTCAGAGGTGGTACTGATGGTGGTTTGTCCGTGGCGGTTTCACCTCCTTCCAAGTTTAGATGCGCCAAATCATCATAGTTTCACTATAAATAGATGGTGCTCCATCCCCTTCAACGCACACATCATTTGGAGTCATCTACCTCATACCTCTCACTTGGAGCTATCAAGGAGAGCTTGTCTCCGTGGAAGAAAAGGATCATCTTGGTATGAATACAATTCGGTCTTCTTCCATGAGCAAGTTCTTATCATACTTATATGATTATGCATATGAACTAGAGTCAAGTTATGATCTTATTATGAGCACAGTATATGAGCTAGAGTATAGTTTATGTATCATGTTCTTGACTTGTTCATCATCGTTCTTCATTGTTCATCGAATTAGTATGAATAGAGGAAGAACTAGGAATGAGGTGATGGTTCGTCATGCTGTCATGGCTGCTCTTAACCTAGCCTGTCAATCCGAATGGTTGGGGTCTGCGGGGGTTAGGAGTTATTTCCAAGTATGCAAGCATGGAGTTTGGGTATGCGGAGATCGGCGAATATGTCGGTATCCCATGGGCAGAGGGGTAGGTGGACAGGTGGTGACAGCCCTGTACATCCCTAGCATTCCCCCATGTTCGGATATTGAGTAGGAGTTCGTAAAGTCTTTATCGGTTGGCAGACCAGCTGCGGAGATCTCCCTGTCACCCCAAACTTAGTCCTGATACTAGAATTACTAATTAGATGATCTGCTAACAGTTCTTTGCATAATTATATATGACCAATGCCTGCTCAGTTAGATATATTCTTTTATTCTTTATTTTCCTTTTATCCTTGAGGTTGATCCATATGTGTGTCCACTATCTTGAAATCATGTCTTATTCCTATTTACTCTGTGTTACGGAACATTTAAAAACTGAGCATGTCATCATAAGCATTGCATAGCATGTATGAAATTTTGTCAATCTTGACCTGCATCAACTAAGAATAAGTTTACTTTTCTCTAAAGGCTTGTGCTCAGGGCAATAGAGTGGCTTTTACTAGCAATTTAATTTTTAAGCCCTAAATCGGACTAAAAATCTAGTTTCCAAACTAAGTAGAATTGGACTTTGGTCCCAAAAGCAAAGTTGTGGCTCTTATTAAATAGAGCAACTTTGGTATTCAAAGTTTTTCAAGTTTTCATTTGGAAATTCAAATTAAACTTGAATTACTATATTCAAATTTGAATTCAAAACTTCAATTCAAAAATTATATGGAATCTGAAGTTGGTCTTTAAACAAAAGTTGTAAAGCTCTCTGAGTGGAACAACTTTGATGTTCATAGATTTTGAACTTGTTCAATAAAAATTTGAGATTTAAACTGAATTGAAAAAGGGCCATTTACCCCCTTTTCTATAATTTCAAAAATATTTTAAATCTGAAAATACTTAAAATACGAAAGTTGTTCAGAATGGAATTCTGTACAATTCTTATTTTGACCATTTTCCATGTTGTTACACAGAATTGAAAGTAATTTGTAAAATTCAAAAACTGGATAACTACTGCTACAGTAACCGGAGAACAGGGAATCGCCACCGTGCTGCCTGCCTGCTTCGGCCGCCGCCGCCCTCGGCGCCGCAGCATGCACAGGCACGTAACCAGCAACGTGGCCATGTTCTTCATCGACGTGGCGGCCTCGGAGTTCACCTTTCCTCTTCTAGACACGAAGACGACGTCGCCGTTCTTCTTTTCCCTCTCCTCTGCTCTCCGCCCGCCGTCTTTGTTGTCGTTGAAAATCATCGTCGTCACTCGGCCTCCACGGTCTCCATCTTGTAGTTAAGTTCGCCACCTCCTTGCCGTTCGTTTGAGTTGGTTCTTGCATCCTTTCGTGGTCGGGTTCGCCGGCGCGGCTGCTTCTTCCTCGTTGCCGGTCGCGGCACCGCCGAGCTCCACCTCGACGTGCCCAGCTCGCACCAGTGAGCTTTGCGCCCATGTGTTACTTGTTTCGAGCCCGCCTCGTCACTCTGAAGTTCATGCTTTAGACTATTTCTTGTTTGATTCTTATCGCTAGAGTTCACCGCCGAGGCCGCGGACCGCGTCAACTTGTCGCGTCCGAGCTGCTTCCGACCCATCTAGAGCGAGCACGAGGTTCTTGGTGAGGCCCTTAACCTCATAAACCTATGTTTTTAAACCCTACCGGAGCAAATCGATTGGAACGCCGCTCGCCGTCAAGCACGGCGCCTCCAATCCGCCATGAACGCTGCTGCGAGCAACCCGGAACCCTAGTCGGTGATCCGAGACCCTTGGTAGGTGTGCGAAGGTTCAGAGGAGCTCGCGGGAAGGCTCTTCCTCACCGGAGATGTTCCTGGCGGCAAGCCGCCGTGGCCAGCGCCGCGCGCGCCCCTGCTCTGACTCTGCTCGAGTCGAGCAGAGGGAGGAAGAAGGGAGAAGGCCCCGATTGGGCCTGGCCAGGTCATAGCAGGCCGGCCTGCTTTGGGGCTGGGCCAAGCTGGCCAGAAGCTGGCTCTGTTGGGCTGGGCCCAATCGGGCCGGCCCAATACCCCGGCCACATATACGGAGATGTATTTCCTATTTTTCCTGAATATGAATAGTCTCTGCATTTGTGATTTTTGTGGGAATTAATCTACAGCTCCAAAAATTACGAAATAAATTACATAAGCTCTCTGTGATATGAAGAATTTATGAAAAATATGAAACTTGTATTTTGAGCACTTTCTTTAGACTGTAAAAATGCATATCTTAATTAATAAATAGCATTTCTATGATTTTTATAGCTCAAAATATAAATCCAAAAATTATGAAATTAATTGGGTAGCTATTTTGACCAGTGAGCTACCTCTACAAAAATTTGTAGCTCAGTTGGATAAAGTTTTATTATTTATGATTTATTTCGAATTAAATAAATGCATAAAAATGATTTTAGTGTTAATCACTTTAGGATTTTGTGTGATATTTTGGGACTTGTATGAAGACTTAGGATCAGCAAACCCTAATTGATCCTAAGCACTTTCTTTAATGTTGAAAGTCATGCTAGTTGTGGCTTTCTATGACTTAAAAATAATTAATGAATTAATTATGCAACAATAATACTGTTAGATGAGATCTTGATTTCAACTTTACCGTGAAGGAAAGTTGTACTCAAGGTTATTAATTTAATACTTGTTTATTGTTAATCATGATATTTGCACCATCATTAAGCATGCATCATTATCACGTATAGTGACCGAAGGCGAGGAAGTAAAAGTCGAGCAAGTCACCGCTGACGAAGCCCCAGGAGTTTTCGGTGGTTTTGATATTTGCGGTTCTGATCCTGATCCATCCCTCACCGTGCAACAAGGCAAGCCCCGGTGCATTAACCCCTCCTTGTGTTTTACAAATCTTTATCACTTTGAGTAAATTACTGCATTAGGTTGATAGGAGTTGATTGTCACCTACTTGCTGCATTTACCTGCCTTGATATATTATCCGTGAAACCTGATTTAAAGGCAAATAGTTATAAAATGCTTAGCCATGCTTAATAGTTAAGCTTTTATAAAAAAAAGATATTTTGTATGCTTTGGGTATACTACTATGAACTATTATAATTGTTTGACAGGGCAGTAGACTTGCATTGAGAAAGGAGTCTCAATGTAGTGTCTCTGACTGTCTATTAAGAAAACGAAATGGAATCCATTAGGGACCATTCGTTGTCGGCCTGATGGATCGAGACTTTGCAACTAGCCATATACTACGGAAAACCTCTGACTTCGGTCACTCCTCTTCTTGAACCGACAACCACGCACTGGGAGTGGAGAGATGGCGAGAGTAGCGTGTACCCTCATGGCCGGCGTGCCTGGAGAGGAGAGGAGTACTGTACTCTCGGGTGGCGCAGGACCGGTTCAAGTTTTGGAAAAGCCGTGGTAGGCGGGGTTGGTATATGCAAGCTTAAGTGCTACATATGCAGTGTGGATAGGGATCCCCAGCTGGGTACTTAATCGATTCGAATCGTCGTTGCTCCTCGGTCAATGGAGACTTGATCCACTGACTTACAGCGAAGAGTGGTTCGGAACTAGGTAAATGTGGGAAAGGAAGTCGATGACGAGATAACACAATGAATCAATGTAGCTTTGAGATTAATGTTAAGCTGATTTAGAGAGGTTTTCTGCAAAACTCTTTGATTCTTGCTAAAGCCTCTCCTTGATTCCCCTCAGCCTGCATTCCTAAGTCTTCTCCCCAATTTTTAGTCGTGTAAGTCTTGCGGAGTACCCCTTGTACTCAGGGTTTGTTAACCCCATGTTGCAGGCAATCAGCAACCCAAGGTCTGCGTTGGACCTTGCTGTATGACGGTGTTCGAGGAAGTGGTCCATGAGGATAGTGATAGTGAGTGAGTATTTGATCCCTGGGCAGGGATGTTATGTAATATAAGTGTTGTATAAGCTACTTACCTACTGCCACTACTCATATTTTGGTTTGTAATAATCGTACTTAATATATAATTAAGAACACGGGTTTGTAATCCTATGTAATATTTTAAGTCTTCCGCTCTTGTACCCCGAGTTGTAAAAATTGTATGAAATGTTGTACTCTACAATTTCTTCGCAATTAGGATCCTGTTAGGAGGAAACAGGTTTACTCGTAAACCCGGCAGACCCTTTTAGGTTATACGGGTCACCTGCACGGCTGTCGAAGGTCTTTGGGACGACGATAGGTGCATGTGGGCCATATAGCTTAGGAGGTTCTGTCACACTCCCTATCATCCCAGACTTAGTCCTAATTCTAGTCTTTCTAGTTAGATGTAAATGCTATTCTTTGTATAGCTGTATATGACAAATGCCTGCTCAGTTGGTTGTATTCTTTTATTCTTTATTTTTCCCTTTTTATCCTTGAGGTTGCTCCGATGTGTGTGTCCACTATCTTATAAACTTGATTTGACCCCTGCTTATGCTATGCCTACCTATGCATTCAATAAGTGATCATGTTTATACCAAAAGTTAGATGAAATTCATCATGCCCTCCTACGAGAAATTATAAATACGACACCCTTGAATACTCACGAGTTGAAATGCCACAATGATAGTTCTGTGCGCTTGCAGAGTAATCTTATATCTTACTGAGCTATCGATTGGAGTATCTAAGTACCATTACTTAAGGATTGTAATTCTTGTGCACCCTACGGCGCCGTGTCACAGTTTTGCATATTGTAAGTAATGACAGTTAGGAAGGCCAATCCGGCACTTCTAATTGCTATTACCAGACTGCATTACCTAGGCTGGCGCCTTTAAGGGCCAAGGGTTACCTTTCTGAAGAAATGGTGGTTGGAAATGTCAACTTTCGTTTCTAGTATTATTATTAAGAACAGACTTATAGTCTATCTTTAGTAGTGATGCTAAGAAACGACAATAAGCATTTCTGGCACCGTTGCCGGGGATGGACCTTTAGTCTATCTTTTGTAACGATGTTAAGAAATGCCAACAAGCATTTCTGGCGCCGTTGTCGGGGAGGGCAAAAAGATAATATAAACATCTAGCTTTGGCATAAACTTTGATTACAAAATAAGCATTGGTAGCCATAGCTTAAGTAGGCTAACTTTGCTATTTTCTTCCTCTTTTTATTGGAATGAAAACAGGATAGTGCATGAGCGGTTTCCATCTGCCAGAAAACTTCGTTAAAAATCCAGAGGCACTCCTAAGGAAGAGAAGGCCTCGTACCATCTCTTCTTCTGCTACTCAGCCGACAAACGAACCGGTCACTTCCGCACCATCCGCTACTACCACCATGGCCAAGTCACTCCGCGAGTATTCCACCCCCGCTATTGCCAACGTGCCCGTTGGGCCCGCTGTCAATGTCGGGAACGGAAACTTTGAGCTCCGCACTGGCCTACTCACGATGGTGCAGGTGAACCAGTTCTGTGGTTTGCCAAGTGAGGACGCAAACGCACACCTGCAAAACTTCCTTGAGCTGTGCGAGACCATCATCATTAAAGATGTCGCACAAGACAGCATCAGGCTCCGCTTGTTTTCCTTCTCCCTCTCGGGGAAGGCGAAGCAATGTTCTACCAAGCCAAGGAAGCAGTCAACACGTGGGACAAATGTTCTGCGGTGTTCCTCGCAAAGTTTTTCCCTATGCGCAAAACGAATGTTCTACGGGGGAAGATATCTAACTTCCAGCAAACATCACTCGAGTCCATTCCTGAGGCTTGGGAAAGGCTCCAGGAGTACATCTAGGCCTGTCCCCACCACGGGATGGAAGAATGGCTCATGCTCCAGAATTTCTATGAAGGCCTCACGGCCATGTCTAAAGGGCACGTAGATGCCACCGCTGGAGGCGCGTTCCTTTCCCTCACCATCGAGAATGCCATGGCATTGATTGAGAAGATGGTGGCCAACCAAAGCTGGGGAGAAGAATGCAAAACACAAAAAGGCATGCACACCGTGAAGGAGACGGATCTGCTTGCCGCAAAAATAGAGTTACTAATGAAGAAACTTGAGGGACGTGCCACGGATCCTACCACCGGCACCGTCCAGGCCATGGACTCACACATGACGTGTGAAGTCTGTGGAGATGTTGGCCATTCGGGGAACAACTGTCCCGAAACCCATGAAGAAGCTTCATACGTTAACAACGGGTTTCGCCGGCATCAACAAACAAGAAACGGGTAGAACAGCCAGAATCGCCCCCAAGGTAATTCTTCTAATTTTAATTCAAATTTCAATTCCTCCCAACCTTCATTAAAAGATCTTATTATAGGACAAGCTAAAATAAATGAAAACCTTACAAACAAGCTTTCTCTCAATGATAAAATGTTTGAAACTATAAATACTAAGCTTGATAGCATGTCCTTATCTGTTAAAAATCAAGTAAGTTTTAATAAAATAATAGAAACTCAGATCGCCCAGCTTGCCTCTGCTGCTAAATCTGCCATACAACCGAATAGGACTGTTGAAAATATAAACGCGGTGACCATGAGAGGGGGTAAGACCTCTCGTGATCCACCATATCCTAACCATAGAACAGGCAAGGCACCCAGACAGCAAGAGGAAGTACCGGTAGAATCAGAACCACAAGAAGAATCCGCGGAAGAAGAGCCAACACCGGAAGGCTATGTGGACACCACGATGCTACCTTTCCCCACAAGAATAAGGAGGAAGAAGAAGGCCGGAGATGAGCAGTTCCTCCGATTCGTGGAAATGGTCGAGAAGACACATGTCAGCGTCCCACTGATGGATGTCTTGCACATACCGTCCTACGCCAAATTCATCAAGGACATCATCAACATCAAGCGACCATTACCGTCCACAGAAATTGTCAAGCAGACAAAAGAGTGTAGCGCAGCTATACTCAATCATCTACCTGAGAAGAAACAAGACCCTGTGTGCCCCACGATCACATGCTCCATTGGCACCCAGCAATTTAACCACGCCTTATGCGATCTTGGGGCGAGCGTAAGCGTCATGCCAAAATCAGTCTTTGATAGACTGAATTTCACCAACTTGGAGCCTACCAACATGACACTTCAGTTGGCGGATTCCTCAATTCGGTATCTAGCGGGGATTGCACAAGATATCCCTATCAAAATCAGTGAGTATTATGTCCCAGTGGATTTTGTGGTGCTCAACATGGAGTTTACCAAAGAAACACCACTTATCCAGGGGAGACCATTCCTAAGCACGGCTGGAGCACAAATTGATGTTGGCGCTGGAGAAATCCGCTTCAATATTAATGGTCAAGAAGAAAAGTTCGAATTCAGGCCTCGCCGTCAGGAGGAATGCAACATGATACGTATCCGATATGGGCCGAACCCCCAAGGCATTAAGGAGGTAGAGATTCAGTCTCAGCTTTTGAAAAATCTATCAAAAATCTCAAAAGAATTAAAGAAAAAGCCGGAGCCAAAAGAAAAGGCGGCTCCTAAAAGAAATATAACTAAGGAGCAGAAAAACAAAATGGCTCCTAATAAGAAAGAAGAAATCCCCAAGCCTTCACAAAAGAAGTCGGTGTGGAAACCCAAAGCAAAAGTCGAAAATATTACCACACCGCCCAAAACCACGCAGAAGGTATGGAGGCCCAAGCAGGTG
The DNA here is from genome assembly GCA_038502445.1 of Eremochloa ophiuroides. Classification (NCBI taxonomy): domain Eukaryota; kingdom Viridiplantae; phylum Streptophyta; class Magnoliopsida; order Poales; family Poaceae; genus Eremochloa; species Eremochloa ophiuroides. The sequence continues at coordinate 45,162,208 of JAHLJS010000001.1, forward strand.
CAACCGTCTACTTCTCCCAAGACGGATGTACCATCATCAAGCAAGAAATGAAGGGAGAAAAGTCCTGCTCAACGGACTTAAAAAGCTGAGCCCTTGCCGAAGATAAATCGGTAAGTTACCTTTAATTATTACTTTAAATAAAAATTTAACAAATCTTCCAATAAATGCCTAAGTAATCCCTTTATTCTAAAAATAATAATGATAATAAATAAATAAATATTTATATATTTTAAGCTTTTATAATAAATATATGCATGCCTTGATGCTAGTATTGCATTTATGTTTTGACTAAAGTGACCCTATGATTCTTTCCTTTCATAAACATGAATCCTTGAGATCATAGGAATATTCCTTCATAAATGCATGATTGTGTGATCTTAAAACATATTTTCATAAGTATCAATCACTCAATCACATACACTATCACTCTGATTCACTGCACATCAAACTTGACCGTAATCAAGATAGGGATCTACACAGTCAGCATGGCACCTGGCCAAAAAGCAGAGGCTGGCTGGTGGACCGCCCCCGGGACTGGCCGCCCCCCTAGCTGGCCCAATCTGTGCCAAACTTTTTTGTATCCCTCTCTGATCCCTCCAGCATCACGTTTATGGTTACGATCAAGTTACTTCCTTGCTAGAAACCTCGGTAGCACCTATTTAAACCCCTTTAGGTCTCTCTTTTCCTCACACCAACTTTACCCTTCTCCCTTTTTCAAAGCTCGCTAAGCTCTCCCATCTCGAAGTGCCGACCATGTCTAGCTATGCCCTCTTGCTGATCAACGCTCCAAAGGCCATAGCGAACCTAGACATAGCACCTTACCAAGAGAGTCCATTAGTAAGGGAAGAAGCTCATGTTGTGAAGGAGAAGCTTTTAGTGATCTTGCCAGCACGCTCTCTTGCACCGGAAGGTGACGCCAAGAAGAAGACCGCTACTACCCATCCTACCAGTCTTCTAGGCCTCAAGAGGAAGACCCCTAGTGGTGGTGGGACTAGCATGCATACTGGTGAAAAGTCGGCTAGCAAGCCTACACTTTCGGCTAAAAAGGCAGCATCCACTAGCACCTTTCCTAGAATTAGGAGGCATTTACCACAGCCATCCATCAAGCGTCGTGCAGGACAGTACGAAAGCAGTGATGATGAAGATGACTCCAGTATCATCAATGACCTCATAGCCAAACATGCTAGCTTACGTACTTTTCTTAGGACTTTAGAAGACGACATAGAGACAAAAACACAGACATTAGGAACCTTAGAGATGACGTTAATAGTTTCCACTTCAAGATCAATCTTAAGCTAAGGAAAGTCGCTAAAGCCCTAGGTGTTGATCATCATCTTGAGTATCTTTAGAATGCACCTACTGCACGAATAATTAGGCACTTCTCTTTTTCACGATCATTTACTGTCAATGTGAATGTACCTATTCGAGTTTATCAAAGAAATAAAGTTTTTATGTTGAGCACTTGTTTTTGCCACATATATATTGTGACTAACCAAGACAGGAAAGAAAACAAGTGTGGGGGGGACTCTCCAAGACAATTGCACAATAACAAAAGTCAAAATTCGGTTTGTGCAACTTTTCCCTCTCTCATTCTGAAAAGTTTTAAGATAAAAATTTAAAATGATGTCCCCTTCATACTCCATCAAAACTTGTCTTCCTACATTCGAGATATTTGCATACTTTCTATTCCCTGCTAAACTTCCTACAGATTTATGAACACTGTTAGGGACCCCGTTTCTATCTAAGTAATTGATGGATGAGATATAGTAGGATGACATGATGCTTGCTCATTCTTGCAAAGTACTTGGGATTTATCTTACAAAAACAAAAACTCAATAGCATGCTCCTTGAATGATTGATAAATACATACCAAGGCCATATATGATTCTATTTTATGAAACCTTCTACATATGCTGCATATTTTGTGTTGAGTTTGGTCAAATTTCTGACCGCTGTTGAGAGATGTTTTCATACTCCCAAGATCAGAGTTCACATGCACCCACCAAATAAAGCCAATTCTCACCCTGAGAGTTGCGCAAAACATGCACTTCATCCATCCACCAAATAAAAAAAGAGTAAAATGCGCTGTGGGTCCATAAACTTTTGCCCACTTCTCATCTAGGTCCATGAACTTTTTTCGCTCATCTGGGTCCATGAACTTTTCTCCACTTCTCATCTAGGTCCAGGTACTTTTTCTTCGCTCATCTGGGTCCATAAACTTTTTTCCACTTCTCATCTAGGTCCACAGCAGACCACATAGGACTCTGTTGTCTACGTGGCCGCTGATGTGGCACCACGTGCTCTTTTTTAATTTCATAAACTGGCTGAAACTGTCACAGAACCGACCAATTTATACGAGCACAAGTACGACGATCACCAATTTAGTAGCAATCAAGTCACACTTGAGCCAATATAAACCCGGTAGTCTGGAAATCTCGAAGGATTTCAAACATTTTAAACAGAACATACCCCAAGGATCTTACAAATTCAGCAACAACCCATCTAATGATACATAAGTTCACAACCGAATTAAAACATCAGAGTACAACATAGTTTTTTACATAAATGTAACAGTAGCGGAAATCAACATAGTTTTGAAACAACGTAGTTCGCATACGAGTACCACCAGCTGACCATGTCATAGCATCTTACAAAAGCTAAAGATGGATAACGAACTTGCCCCGAGTCTAATCTTCTTCGCCCGCAGGGGTGAAGCAGTTCTTGCAATAAGCATAGTAGACCACTCCTTCTGCAACAATGGGAATGAAACCCTGAGTACTCAATTGTACTCAGCTAGACTTACCCGACAGGAAGTAAATAAAAAGACTCTTAAGGATATGCAGGCTTATTTGGTGGAGCTCAGAGGATAGCAACATTTTGCATAAAAAGCATTACTACAGTAGTTCCTCAACTTATAAATTTTAGATATGGTTTAGCTTCAATTTCAGTTAAGCTATTAAGCTAAGGTTTGCAGCTATACTAAACAATCACTTGATATTATAGCAAACAATACAACCATATGATTTCTAATATCCACAGATATCAACCTCATCTCACCATAATCAATATGTTCAAGTTATTAGCCTCTACCTCACCAGAAGATCAGTTCAGTTTCTCACTAACCAGGAGAGATAACAATTCGAATCAATTGTACCAGCTTGCAAACATGCCAATCACAAACCCTGTCAGCCTGATCAGTGGCTTCTTGGGTCACCGTTAGATCTTTCTGAGTCATATTATATCGCGAGCTTGGCGGGGGCCATATTCTCGGAGACAAACCTACTCACAGGAAGTGCAGGTCCCTGACCTGACTATGGCAAAATGGTGTCTCCGCACATCCTTCCTACCTCCAGAATATGTCTATCCGTGTCACACCAATTCTCGGCTCAGAAAGAAGTACTCGGCTTCGCGGTCAGAATGACTTATCTGGCCAGCTATGTGACGACGTCCTTCAATCTCAACTGATGTCTGGTGGCCTTAGTCCTAATCGGCCGCAAGCAGCACCGAAGACAGCATGGCCTCAACCATGCCTTGATTCTCTCATTATCATTGTGGCATGGTGGCACATATAGTCAACCATGTGAAATCCATCCCCATCATCATTAGTCACCACCTATGCTCGCGAAGGACAGGAAATCCCTCGACTTCTATCGGTCTAAGCATGGCTAAGCATAAGATCGAACCCATCCCTTGTCTAGTAATAGTACCAGGATCAATATATATATAGTGGACAAGGTATAAATGCAACAACGGTATCAAATCAACTCCTATACTTAAGTGCACAACCATAAGATTTAATAAAGACCAGTGCATTTGTAAAAAGAATAGGTAGAGGCTTAGGGATGCTCCGGGGTTTGCCTTTCACAAAGTTAGATGGCTGGTGGTCAGTGCACTCCGGCAGTTCAGTTTCCTCCTCGGCCTCGGGAGCTTCCGGCACCTCAATCTCCAGGGGCACTCCTTCCTCCGGCGGATCGAATTGCAGCAGTGTAACTCCTCCCGGTGATCCTGTATGCTTGATATGCATATATGAGAACTGAGAATGCAGATGGAATGAAATATAGTGATGCACAACTTGAGCCATGAGATCCATTAGACAACATGTGAGCATCCAAATAATTTATCAAACATTTACTGAGTATGTGCATATTTCTTCTCTAAACAACAACAAATACTCACCCTTCTTAAGCAAACTATAGAATAATTTCTCGTCTTACGTAAGAGGTCTACAACCTGCACTAACAATTAATTTAAATCAAACTTCCCTACCACACCCACCTTTTAACTAATAACCACGAATAAAGCATATAAGCAAAGACATTTGACCTAGCTGCCCTACACATGAACAAGATCAACCCAAAGTGTCTAGCAAGGTTACCAAGCTGGAGCATCACAGAAATGCATGAAAACATCTCCTAACCAATTATTACTCAATTAAAAACAATTAAACAAGCACTAGCTTATAACTGGACCCTTTATTTTTTGTGCCCAGAAAATTCTAGAAAAATTATAGTAAATAACACACTCCAATATTAGGCTACTGGCCAAATTTCATGTCATTTGGACAGATATAACATGCTACACAAAATTAACAAGCAGACAGCCATTTAAGCAATGGAAAATACTTAATAGAGTGAAAAGTATCAAACAATAGATTTCCCATTTTTCTTAGCTTCTTTACCACAAAACAAGTCTCAGGAAAAATATTCATAGCCATTACTTATTCCCATCAAACATGGTGAATTTAGCAAGAGTATAGCATGAAAGGCATGTTACACATGACATTATATAAATAACAGTAACCAACTAGCAAACATATTTTTCGCAGATCCTACTACTCTAAACAAGATTAATGCAAGTGGAATCACATTTTTAGCATATTCCTATAATTAGTTATGCATTTATCAAGTTTACAAGCATATAACAAATTAATTATAACTGCATAGAAATGTTACCACAAAGTCATATTTCATATTTTTCCTATATAGAGCTCAGAAGTACAAACCCAACAAAATTTGATTCACCTCATTTGGACACTTCTTGCCCCAGATATGAATTTAGAAGGTTTACCAAAATTTCTAGAAATTCATTTTATCATTTTCCTTTTAAACGAACCCGACTCAAAACGCTACACACACCCGGTTCAGTGCACCAGAAGCGCACCAGAGCAACTGACCGGTGGGCTCCCCGGTCAAACCAGTCCCACGCGTCAGAGAGAGAGGGAGAACCACCGGCGCTGACCGGCGATATCTCGCCAACGGCGAGGTCACCGGCGACACCGAGGGCACCTACGTGTTCCTGGGAACAAGACGAACTCGATGAGCTAACTCCCGAGACCTAACTTTCACCGGAGCAAGCTCAACAGCGGCAATGGCGGACGGCGGAGCTCCGGCGAGCGCGCGCCGACGGATTCCGGCCTTCACCAGCGAGACCTAGCTCCGTTCCATGAACACTAGATCCAAACGAAGCTATGTGCAGGAAGAATCGGACTATGGAGCTCGGACGTGCACCAACCGCACGCGCATGGCGGCACGGCGGCGAGCAGAGTCACGGCGAGGCCGTGTTCCGACGAGCCTACGGGACGAAAGGCCCAACCAACTCCTCAGACCTAAACCGCGACCCAAGAAGACCTAGAGAAAAAGCAAAACAGGGACGAACGGCTACGGGAAGGCGCTGGTCGTCGCGAGCAGAGAGCTCGGTGGCGTTCCGGCAATGGCGCGGCGGCGAGGAGCTCGCTATGGCTATACCTTCGGTCGACTTGGCCTGGAAAGGGGTCGAGGATGTAGAGCCGAGAGTGGCGAAGCTAAGGTGGAGATGGAGCGGTTGGAGACGGTGCGATGGCGGCGGATTTCACCGCGGCATTGCCTCGGCGGCCATGGCGACAGTGGAGAGAAAAGAGGAGAGCAGAGAGGCGAGAGCAAGAGAGAGAGCGAGTGGAGCGGCCAGCGGACAGGGTGGAGTGTTGCCTTTGGCTTTGCAGGCCGTCCGAGGGGCAATGACGGCATACGGCGCCACCTGGCGCGTGAGGCCTGACGGCAGCCACGGCGACGCTGACCGTTTTTCAGACTGAATCGATTTTGATTCAGTTCGAAAACCGACTGAAACCCGATTTTGATCGAGCCATAACTCGCGATCTAGGGTGTTTCAGCGAAAACTTCACTAATATGGGTCAAAGAGCTACACGAGTACTCCAATCCATATTAGAACACCTTCAACTGAAATGGCTTGGTTTGAGAGATATGGATCGAAGAACACAGGTACTTTGAAACTGTTTTCAGCTTTAGACTTAGCAAATTTCAGCAACTCCAAAACAGCCCCAAATCTGCACAAATTCACAATTTTGACCACCTTACACCCATTTTCATGAGTTGACCCAAAAATAAAGTTTGTTTCTTATAAAATTCTACACAACTTTGATTAAGGGTGCTCTGATATGCAAAGTCTCTAAATTAACTTTCTTGTTTGGTCAAACAAAATAGGTTTAGGAGGGCTTTCTAGTCAACTATGACCTAGAGGGGTATTTTGGGGATTTCACCAACATGAACATTGTTCCAAATGTTAACCCAAACATGTTTAAGTCATCTAGAACAGTAAACAAGCATCACATTTGCATGCTAACACATCTATGGCATTGTAAGCATATAAGCAAACATATAGCATATAAAGGAATGTAAATCAAATCAAATGGTGATGATGCATGAAATGACATGATCAATGCTTGATGGCATGCAAATGAAAATGTGAAAATAGTAACTAAACTAGGGTGTTACAGCCCTTCCCCCTTAAAAGAATCTCGTCCCCAAGATTAGAGTTAATTACCATTGTTTATAGAAAGAAGGATAAACTTCCTTGAGATAATCTTCGCTTTCCCACGTCGCATCCCAGTCACTTTGGTTATTCCAAACCACCTTGTAGAACTTGACCACTCGGCTACGAGTGACTCTTTCCTTGTAATCTACCACTTGTATATGCTTCTCTTCATATGTCAAATCTAATTTTAACTTGATATCACCAAGATCCACTTGTTCTTCTGGTACTCGCAAACATTTCTTGAGTTACGATACATGAAAGACATTGAAAATAGTGGACATGTGTGGTGGCAACCGTAACTTGTATGCTACTTTTCCACTTCTTTCCAAAATTTGAAAAGGACCCACAAACCTTGGAGCTAACTTTCGTTTTACTCCGAAACGTTGTACGCCCTTCATGGGTGACACCTTCAAGTACACATAGTCACCAACTTGAAATTCCAACGGTCTTCGACGCTTGTCCGCATAACTCTTTTGGCGAGTTTGTGCGGCTTTGAGATGCTGCTGAATTGTATGCACTCGTTCTTCAGCCTCTTTCACAAAGTCAATTTCGTAGTACCTCCTTTCTCCTGGTTCAACCTAGTTAAGAGGAGTTCTACATTTGTGCCCATACAAAACTTCAAAAGGAGCCATCTGAATACTCTCTTGATAGCTATTGTTGTATGAGAACTCTGCTAATGGTAACCATTCTTCCCATGAACCTTTGGACGAAATGACACAGGCTCTCAACATATCTTACAATATCTGATTTACTCTTTCAGTCTGACCTGAAGTCTGATGATGATAAGCTGAACTGCGAACCAAATTGGTTCCCAAACACTTGTGTAGATGCTCCCAGAAGCGTGCAATAAATTGCGGGCCTCTGTCGGAAACTATCATCCTCGGCACACCATGTAATCGAAGTATCTGTGCAAAGTAGAGCTGTGCCAGCTGATGAGGACGATCCGTAGTTCGAACTGGTAAGAAATGTGCAATCTTAGTCAGTCGATCTACAATCACCCAAATAGAATCATGGCCTTTTTGCGTTAAGGGTAAACCCGTTATGAAGTCCATGGTTATTGTCACAGAACCGACCAATTTATACGAGCACAAGTACAACGATCGCATTTTAATCACAATCCAGTTGCACTTGAGCCAATATAAACCCGGTAGTCCGGAAATCTCGAAGGATTTCAAACATTTCATACCCCAAGGATCATTCATTCAGCAATACCCGATCACATGACACATAAGTTCGCAACCGAATTTAAACATCAGAGTACAACATAGTCTTTTACACAAATATAGTAGTAGCGGAAGTCAACATAGTTTTACACCATAGAGTTCAAATACGAGTACCATCAAATGACCCTGTCACAGCATTCTTACAACATCTAAGGATAGATAATGACCCTACCCTCGGGTCTAGTCTTCTTCGCCCGCAGGGGTGAAGCAATTCCTGCAATACGCGTAGCAGACTACACTATCTGCAACAATGGGAATAAAACCCTGAGTACTCAATTGTACTCAGCTAGACTTACCCGACAGGGAGTAAATAAAAAGACTCTCAAGGATATGCAAGGCTTATTTGGTGGAGCTCAGAGGGTAGCATCATTTTTGCATCAAAAGCATTACTACAGTAGAACCTCAACTTATTCATTTTAATTGTGATAAGCTTCGATTTCAGTTAAGCTATTTACTAAGATTAGCCACTATACTAAGCATTCACTGAATATTGTAGCAATCAATAAAACCATATGATTTCCGATATCCACAGATATCAACCTCATCTCACCATAATCATTATGTTCAAGTTATTAGCCTCTACCTCACCAGAAGATCAGTTTAGTTTCTCACTAACCAGGAGAGATGGCGATTCGAATCGATTGTACCAGCTGGCAAATATGCCAATCACAAACCCTGTCAGCCGAGCCACTAGCTTCTTGGGCCACCGTTAAATCCTTCTGAGACACAATATGTCGCGAGTTTGGCGAGGACCATATTCTCAGAGACCAACCCACTTTCAGGATGCATCAGGTCCCTGACCTACCCTTGGTAAGATGGTGTCTCCGCACATACTTCCTACCTCCAGAATATGTCTGCCTAGTCGCACCAATTCCCGGCTCAGAAAGAAATACTCGGCTTCGCGGTCAGAACGACTTATCTGGCCAGCTATGTGACGACGTCTTTCAATCTCAACTGATGTCTGGTGGCCTCAGTCCTAGTCGGCCGCAAGCAGCACCGAAGACGGCATGACCTCAACCATGTCATGCGGCTCCCCGCTACCTAGCCTTGATTCTCTCATTAGACACTGTGGCATGGTGGCACATATAGTCCATCATGTGGAATCCAAACCCATCATCATTAGTAACCACCTATGCTCGCGAAGGACAGGAAATCCCTCGACTTCTACCGGTCTAAGCATGGCTAAGCATAAGATCGAACCCGTCCCCTTGTCTAGTAATAACTTCAGGATCAAGTATAAGTAGACAAGGTATAAATGCAGCAACGGTATCATATCAACTCCTATACTTAAGTGCACAATCATACGATTTAACAAAGACCAGTGCATTTGTAAAAAGAGTAGGTGGAGACTTAGGGATGCTCCGGGGCTTGCCTTTCACAAAGTTAGTAGGTTGGTGATTCGGGCACTCTGGAAGTTCAGCTTCTTCTTCTTGACCTTTGGAAACCTCTGGCACTTCAATCTCCGGCGGAACTCCCCCCTCCGGTGGATCGAACTGCAACAGCGTCACGCCTCCCGGCGATCCTGTATGCATGATATGCATATATGAGAACTGAGAATGCACATGAAATGCAAGATAGAGATGCACAAATTAACCCATGATATGCAATTAGTTTAATAATCCACACTCATTTACTGAGTACGTGCATATTTCTCCCCTAGACAACCAACTCATACTCACCCTTCTTAAGCAAAGCATAGAACAATTTCTCGTCCTGGGTGAGGGGTCTACAACCTGCACTTAATAATTAACATGCATCAACTAACCTACCACAACCAACTTAGAATTAACAAGCGCGAGCAACATCATATAAACAAAATATTAACCTTGCTGCCCTAAGCTCAAAGTAGGATTAGCTCTACTGTTTAACACAGGTGGTAATGCTGAGCATCACAGAAATGCATAAAAACACTCCCCACCCAAAAGATATTTGCTTAAAACAATTAAATAAGCCCTAGCCTATAACTAGACCTACTGTTTACTGTGACCAGAAAATCCATAAAAATTTCAGTAGCTATTACACATCTAGACTAGCCTACTGACAAAATTTCAAGTCATTTGGACAAGTATAACAGTCTACACAAAAATAACAAGCAACCAGCCTTTTAAACAATGGAAAATACTTAACACAGTGAAAAGTATCAAACAACAGATTTCCTAATTTTCTTATCTTCTTTCCAACATAACATAGTCCATGAAAAATATTCATGACCATAACCTTAACACATTAAGCATGGTGATTTTTACAAGATTAAAGCATAAAAGGCACATTATATTAGACATCATATAAATAAAAGTGAAACACCAGCAAACATATTTTTCATAGATTCTACTTCCCTAAACAAGATGAATGCAAGTGGAATCACATTTTTAGCACATTCCTGCAATTATTTATGCATTTATCAAGTTTGCAAGCAATTAACAATTTAATTATAACTGCATAGAAAAAGTATTCCAAAAGTACATTTTATATTTTCTCTTGATAGAGCTCAGAAATACAAACATAACAAAATTTGGTTCACCCCAAATGGACACTCCTAACTCCAGATATGAATTTTGGAAGATTTTACACATTTTCTGGAAATTCATTTTATAAATCATAAAACCCAAACCCGATAGAAACTGCTACGTGCACCCGGCTCAGTGAACCAGAGGCGCACCCGAACGGCTGACTCGCGGGCCCCGGGGTCAACCCGACCCCACGCGTCAGAGAGAGGAGCAGAGCCGCCGGCGCTGACCGGCGAGGTCTCCGGCGACGCCGAGGCTACTTACCGACTCGTCGCAACGAGACGAACCCAATGGACCAACTGCCGAGGGTCGTACCCCACCGGAGCGAGCTCGACGGCGGCAATGGCGGACGGTGGTGGTCCGGCGAGCTTGCGCCGGCCGATTCCGGCCGTTACTCCCGTGGCTAAGTTTCGTTCCGCGTCCCTGAAACCCTAGCGGACCTATGCGTGCGACGAATCGAACTATTGCGCACGGGAGCTCACTGACCGCGCTCGCATGGCGGCACGGCGGCGAGCGGGTTCACGGCGAGCTCGGGTTCCGGCGAACCTACGGCGAGATCGACCTATCCGACGGCCTAGAATGGATCTACGGCTAGCAGAGACTCCTAGACGAGTAATGGAGAGAGAAGCCGACCCCGGCATCGCCCTCGTCGCGGCGACCCGAGAGCTCGGCGGGGCTCCGGCAATGGCGCGGCGGCGAGAAGCTCGCTGGAGCTATACCTTAGGTCGGCTGAGGTCGGCAACGGGTCAAGGATGAAGAGCAGAGCAAGGTGAAGCTACGGCGAAGATGGAGCGGTCGGAGACGGCTCGGTGGCGGCGGATTTCACCGCGGCAACGGCGCGGCGGAAATGGCGACGGCGGAGGGGAAAGAGGAGAGCAGAGAGGCGAGAGCGAGCGAGTGAGAGTGAAAGAGCGTGCGGAGGACAGGATAGAGTGTCGCCTTTGTAAAGCCGACCGGCGCGACAGGGCAACGACGGCGTACGGCGCCACCTGGCGGCCGATGCCTGACGGCGAGCCGCGTCGGCCCCTGCCCGATTCAGTTTGAATTGGTTTTGATTCAGTTCTGAAAACCGACTGGAACTCGACTTTTGATCGATCTCTAGATAGTGATCCAGGACGTTTCTGCGAAAACTTCACTAATATGGATTGAAGAGCTACATGAGTAGATCATTTGGTATTAAGAAACTTTACTCTAGATCGGCCTGGATTGAGAGATATAGGTCGATGAACATGGGTACACCGAAACTGAAAACCAGTTTTAGACTTAGCAAATTTTTGAAACTTCAAAACAACGCCAAATCTGCACTAATTCAACTTTTTGACCACCTTCCACCCATTTTCATGAGTTGACCCACAAAAAAAGTTTGTTGCTTATAAATTTCTACACAACTTTGATTAAGGGTGCACTGACATGCAAAATCTCTAAAATGCCCTTCTTGTTTGGTCAAACAGAATAGCTTTTAGAGGGCTCTCTAGTCAACTATGAGCTAGAGGGTTATTTTGGGGATTTCACCATCATGAACATTGTTCCAAATGTTATCCCAAACATGCCTAAAGCATTTAGAACAGTAAACAAACATCACATTTGCATGCTAACATATATACCACACATAAGCATAAAGGAAACATATAGTATATAAGAAATGCAATTGACTTGAATATTGATGATGCATGAAATGACATGATAGGTGCTTGATGACGTGCAAATGCAAGTGTGAAAAATAGTAACTAACACTAGGGTGTTACAGTTATCTCATCCCACTTCCAGCTGGGAACTGGCAAAGGTTGTAATAAACCGGCTGGCTTAAGGTGAATAGCTTTCACACGACAGCAGGTATCACACCTAGCCACATAAGCTGCAATTTCTTTCTTCATTTTTGTCCACCAAAATCTAGGCTTCAAGTCTTGATACATTTTACTGCTACCAGGATGAATAGATAACTTGGAAAGAGGAGCCTCATCCATAATCTGATTCCTCAGCTCACGATCTTTTGGTACTACTAATCGGTCTTTGAACCATAATATACCTTTTTCATCTACCCGGAAGTGAAGTGTTTCTTGCTCTTGCATCTTTCTCTTGATGTGATATATACCCGGATCTGTTTTCTGACCTTCAATGATTTTGCTTTCCAAAGTACAACTGAGAGTAATATTATTCAATACCACTGGATGCATAAGATTAAACCCGTCCGCTAGCAACGGCTGCAATGCATTGCAATGAGACTTTCGACTCAAAGCATCAGCAACTACATTAGCCTTGCCCGAATGGTAATGTACCTCCAAATAATAATCTTTGATCAACTCCAACCACCTTCTTTGCCTCATGTTCAACTCAGGTTGAGTAAAAATGTACTTAAGACTCTTGTGATCAGAATAGATATGACATTTATGGCCCATCAAGTAGTGACGCCAAATCTTCAGTGCGTGTACTACTGCAGGAAGCTCCAAATCATGGGTAGGATAATTCTGCTCGTGTTTTCTCAATTGACGCGAGGCATAAGCAATGACTCGGCCTTCTTGCATGAGCACACAACCTAACCCAGTGCCACAGGCATCACAGTACACATCAAAAGGCTTCTCAATATCCGGTTGTGCAAGAACTGGAGCAGTGGTCAGCAACATCCGCAAGGTGCGAAAAGCTGCTTCACACTCCTCACTCCAAACAAACTTGGTATCTTTATGCAACAATTTGGTCATAGGTTGAGCTATCTTGGAGAAATCTTAAATGAAACGGCAATAATACCCAGCTAACCCCAAGAAACTACGAACCTCTGACACATTGGTGGGCGATTTCCAATCCAACACCTGCTGCACCTTAGACGGATCCACAGAAATACCCTCAGCAGACAAAATATGACCCAGAAAAGGTACTTTGGTTAGCCAAAACTCACACTTGCTAAACTTAGCATATAGCTTATGCTCTCTGAGTCTAGTCAAAACTATCCTCAAATGTTCAGCATGATCCTCCATGTTCTCAGAGTATATCAGAATATCATCAATAAAGACTACCACAAATTTATCCAACTCCGGCATGAAAACTGAATTCATTAGATACATGAAATGTGCAGGAGCATTGGTCAACCCAAAAGATATAACCAAATACTCGTACAGTCTATACCGAGTGGAGAAAGCCGTCTTGGGAATATCTTGTGGCCTAATCTTAATTTGATGATACCCAAATCTCAGATCAATCTTGGAGAAAACCTTAGCCTTGGACAATTGATCAAATAAGATATCAATACGAGGTAAACGATACTTGTTCTTAATAGTCACAGCATTAAGTGGCCTGTAGTCCACACACATACGCAAAGTTTCATCTTTCTTCTTCACAAAGATAGCAGGACAGCCCCACGGAGAACAACTAGGGCGAATGAACCCCTTGTCCAATAACTCCTGGAGTTGCTTCTTCAGTTCAGCTAATTCATGTGGTGGCATTCTGTATGGCCTACGAGAGATAGGTGCTGTTCCGGGAATAAGTTCTATCGCAAACTCCACATCCCGGTCAGGAAGAAGTTCAGGAAGATCGTCCGGAAAGACATCAGGAAATTCACACACTACAGGGATATCACGAAGGGTTGCAGCCCCAACCGCAAAACAGAGACTAAAAAGATCTCCCCTACGGGGCAAATAAACCTGAAAGGTGCCTTCACCCTGTGGTTCCCTTAATGTCAACATCCGGTTGGGAATATTTATAACCACATCCCACTATTTCATCCAACACACCCCTAGAATAACATCCAGACCTAACCTAGGCAACACAATGAGACTGCTAACAAATACCCAGCCACCAATCTCAATGGCCACACTTTCGACACACTGACGAGTACAAATTTCAGCCCCAGCTGAAGTTATCCGGAAACTACAGTTCAATTCAACAATTGGAAATGCATGCTTTTGTGCAAATGCTTGACTCACAAAAGAATGTGATGATCCTGAGTCGAACAATACAATATCAGGATGTTGATTTACAGAAAACATACCCACCGTGACTGGTTCACCTTCCGGAATTTCTTCGGCTGCAGTGTGGTGCACACGGCCCTGCCTTGGTTGAGGACAATAGCGAGCGAGATGCCCCTGTTGACCACAATTAAAACACGGCCCCAAACCTTGGTTGGTTTTTACCTGAACAGTATTGCCTGGAGGAGCATTGTTCTTGTTCAAAAGTACAGTGAAACCCTTCTTAAAGCGCTGCGGTGCAGATTGCTGCTTCTTGGGAGGAGGCCTGAACTTAGCTCCAGGGACAGCCGGACGATAAGTAGGGCGATTTGCCACAGCACGACCTGCTGCTGGAGCCCTTGGCTGAGAAGAGCCTCCTTCCAAAGGCCTCTTGCCTCTCTTGGAAGCAGTGTGCAGATTGTTTTGTTTCTCTTGAATGAAAGCATCACTGATAAACTCGTTGAAAGTTGTACGAGTGTTGTTAGCCAAAGTCTTCATGAGTTTGGTGCTAAGGCCTCTCTTGAAAGTTTCAATCTTCTTTTCATCGGTGTCTACCGTCTAAGGAGCATACCTTGACAGATTGTTGAAAGCATGATGGTACTGAGTAAGGTTCTTGGTACCCTGGGCAAGCTGCATGAACTCATTAATGTTCATCTTGATCAACCCAGCGGGAATGAAATGACCCCTGAAATCCTTAGTGAACTGCTCCCATGTGATATTAGCAACCACAGGATAGGCGGCCTTGCGGTTTGCCCACCACATCCCTGTGGGTCCTTGCATCAAGAGAGCAGCAAAACTAGCCTTCATGGTTTCGGTCAACCTCAGCACTGAGAATGATTGCTTGATTGTGTTCAACCACTCATCTACCTCCAATGGTTCAACAACCTGCTTGAACACTGGTGGCTTGGTGTCCAAGAAGTCCTTGTAATCACTGTACTGGCCATCATCATTTCCAAGACGCCCATCTCGGTTGCGATTGTTGTTATTGTTGTTGTTGGCAACCATCTACTGCAGAATAGCCTGCTGAGTATACAGGAACTGAGCAAAGATCTGCTCTTGTGTGCGTGGTGGAGCGGCGGTAACTCCTCATCCTCGCGCTCATTTCGACCACCACTACCCGACCCATGACGGCGGGTTTGAGGCGCCATCTGCAGTAAACACAACAACCATTGTTGAGTGTTAGTCATGCAAACGATAACCGAAAAATCATGCCCAAAGGATATCAATGATTATTTTTTATAACATACAAATGGCATGATAATTCAATAACCATCTCACAACCACACAATAACAAGGCGCAACAAAAAAAATTCTTCGCGAACCGCACGACAATCATTACTTAATTAAAAGTCTAATGGTTCAAGCCTTGAACATACAAGGTTTAAACATTACAAGTCCAACCCAACCATTTAGGGTACATCAAAGTATTTCATTACAAAAGAGTGCCAACATGGCAAGTGCACTAGAAAAAGCTACTCATCGTGGTCACTGTCCATACCAGACACGTTCCCACCAAAGTCATAACTCTCGTCGATAGGCACTATCTCCTCAGGGTCTTCTTCTTCTCCTTCCGAACTTGCCTCACCATCATCAGCTGCTACAAAGATCTCAGGACCGATCTCTGCTGCACCTGGATGGTGAAACGGATCAACACGGTTGTTCAGACAATGAACATCCTGCTGCAGCTCCCAAACCTGCTGCTGACTCGCACGCAACTCGCGCAAAAAGTCATCTCGCTGACGTGCCGGGTTCATATTGCGATTACCAAGCTGATGACGAAGGTTTGCATTCTGCCTCTCAAGCTCAGTAACACGGCGATCAGTTGCCATCAAAGCACCAGTGTATCGTAGCAACTCATTGCGACAGGCGGTAAGAGCTACCACCTGATCGTCTGTGTTGCGACGAGCAATGCGTGCAAACTCTTCTGCTTGCAGCCTCTTCTCAATAGCATCATGCAGGGCATCAATACACTGCATCCAACCATCCTTAGTGGCAAAGTGCATCTTCAGGACAGCAAACATAGCACTCATAGGAGCCCCAGTGCTATTAGCACGCTCATCTCTGCTTCGCACCAAAGGAGCTTGGCTAGACTAAGCCCACTCATCCTGTGACGCATCTGCCCTTGGGAACACATTGGCTGGCCCCAAATCAGCCCTCTTGTTGAACCTGGTGCAAATCTCCATCAACATCTCAAAGGCTGCAAACTAGGCACCACCCCACGGCGTCTTCATGTCTACCTCGACTTTGAGCTCGGGTAAAGACCAATCCCCTTCAAGAGCAGGAATTGCCACCCAAACATCAAACCAAGGCTGCACCATGGTCTCTACTGGCTTCCAGAAATACAGTGGCGGTTCTGGATACCCCACTGACTCCAACAACCTCCACAACACAGTGGGTGTGCCAAACTACTCCAGAAACTGACCACTCTGCGGCGCACCTTCAGCTGCCATCTGGTACAATGCAATATCTTGCAGCATTAGAATAAGATAAGATAGCACTAATTTATTACAGGGAAGGGAACAATACAGAAATTTTAAATTAATTTCATGATCATGATGCATGCACGTGCCAACGACCTCACACATTATCATTTAATTAACTAACATTATAGTCGGTGGCATACCACGTGCTCTCATATACGTAACTAGTCGTACTACACATTTTGCATGGTTAGTGTACCTGCAGAAGATTCATTTCAGCCCATTCCCCAATGTATGCATGGCAATAAGAAGCACTTTTTGCCGAAAATGCTCCCGTGAGCACTTGCGACCCCGAAAGTAATTACTCCCCAATACTTCCATAAGTACACATATGAACCACATGTACTCACTTCAGTAACCATAAGCACTCCCCATAGATCGACGGTTGTTCGATCGTACACTCACATCTCACCTTACCTCATCACATGTGGCCGGTATAAATCATCAGCCCAAGAAGCAATAAGAAGCCGCAATGTCACATATATCCGCGTAATAAAACCAAATGAACCGCAAATGGAATCATGATGCAATTCCCCAGTTAGTACTTACATAAGCCACCTAATTACCACATATACATATATAGGGCTATAGGACTTGGTCATTGGTACTCATAATTTTTGGAAACACTCAGTTTAAATCACCTACACCCAACCAATAATTGTCAAATAATTTTCAAAACTCCAAAACCATTTTTGTTTTCGAATAGTCAAGTGATGGTGTATGCTGAATTATGCTCTGGTACCAGCTGTCAAAGAACCGACCAATTTATATGAGCACAAGTACGACGATCGCCAATTTAGTAGCAATCAAGTCACACTTGAGCCAATATAAACCCGGTAGTCCGAAAATCTCGAAGGATTTCAAACATTTTAAACAGAACATACCCCAAGGATCTTACAAATTCAGCAACAACCCATCAAATGATACATAAGTTCGCAACCGAATTAAAACATCACAGTACAACATAGTCTTTTACATAAATGTAACAGTAGCGGAAATCAACATAGTTTTGAAACAACGTAGTTCGCATATGAGTACCACCAGCTGACCATGTCACAGCATCTTACAAAAGCTAAAGATGGATAATGACCTTGCCCCAGGTCTAATCTTCTTCGCCCGCAGGGGTGAAGCAGTTCTTGCAATAAGCATAGTAGACCACTCCTTCTGCAACAATGGGAATAAAACCCTGAGTATTCAATTGTACTCAGCTACCCGATAGGAAGTAAATAAAAAGACTCTCAAGGATATGCAGGCTTATTTGGTGGAGCTCAGAGGATAGCAACATTTTGCATAAAAAGCATTACTACAGTAGTTCCTCAACTTATAAATTTTAGATATAGTTTAGCTTCAATTTCAGTTAAGCTATTAAGCTAAGGTTTGCAGCTATACTAAACAATCACTTGATATTATAGCAAACAATACAACCTTATGATTTCTGATATCCACAGATATCAACCTCATCTCACCATAATCAATATGTTCAAGTTATTAGCCTCTACCCCATCAGAAGATCAGTTCAGTTTCTCACTAACCAGGAGAGATGGCGATTCAAATCGATTGTACCAGCTGGCAAACATGCCAATTGCAAAGCCCTGTCAGCCTGATCAGTGGCTTCTTGGGTCACCGTTTGATCTTTCTGAGTCATATTATATCGCGAGCTTGGTGGGGGCCATATTCTCGGAGACAAACCCAGTCACAGGAAGTGCAGGTCCCTGACCTGACTATGGCAAAATGGTGTTTCCACACATCCTTCCTACCTCCAGAATATGTCTATCCATGTCACACCAATTCTCGGCTCAGAAAGAACTACTCGGCTTCGCGGTCAGAATGACTTATCTGGCCAACTATGTGACGACGTCCTTCAATCTCAACTGATGTCTGGTGGCCTCAGTCCTAGTCGGCCGCAAGCAGCACTAAAGATAGCATGACCTCAACCATGTCATGCGGCTCCCCGCTACCTAGCCTTGATTCTCTCATTATCATTGTTGCATGGTGGCACATATAGTCAACCATGTGGAATCCATCCCCATCATCATTAGTCACCACCTATGCTCGCGAAGGACAGGAAATCCCTCGACTTCTACCGGTCTAAGCATGGCTAAGCATAAAGATCAAACCCATCCCTTGTCTAGTAATAGTACCAGGATCTAAAAATATATATAGTGGACAAGGTATAAATGCAGCAATGGTATCAAATCAACTCCTATACTTAAGTGCACAACCATACGATTTAATAAAGACCAGTGCATTTGTAAAAAGAATAGGTGGAGGCTTAGGGATGCTCCAGGGTTTGCCTTTCACAAAGTTAGATGGCTGGTGGTCAGTGCACTCCAGCAGTTTAGTTTCCTCCTCGGCCTCGGGAGCTTCCGGCACCTCGATCTCCGGGGGCGCTCCTTCCTCCGGCGGATCGAATTGCAGCAGTGTAACTCCTCCCGGCGATCCTGTATGCATGATATGCATATATGAGAATTGAGAATGCACATGGAATGCAATATAGAGATGCACAACTTGAGCCATGAGATGCATTAGACAACATGTGAGCATCCAAATAATTTATCAAATATTTACTGAGTATGTGCATATTTCTTCTCTAAACAACAACACATACTCACCCTTCTTAAGCAAACTATAGAACAATTTCTCGTCTTGCGTAAGAGGTCTACAACCTGCACTAACAATTAATTTGAATCAAACTTCCCTACCACACCCACCTTTTAACTAATAACCACGAATAAAGCATATAAGCAAAGACATTTGACCTAGCTGCCCTACACATGAACAAGATCAACCCAAAGTGTCTAGCAAGGTTACCAAGCTAGAGCATCACAAAAATGCCTGAAAACATCTCCTAACCAATTATTACTCAATTAAAAACAATTAAACAAGCACTAGCTTATAACTGGACCCTTTATTTGCTTTGCCCAGAAACTTCTATAAAAATTACAGTAGATAACACACTCCAGCATTAGGCAACTGGAAAAATTTCAAGTCATTTGGACAGATATAACATGCTACACAAAAATGACAAGCAGACAGCCATTTAAGCAATGGAAAATACTTACTACAGTGAAAAGTATCAAACAATAGATTTCCCATTTTTCTTAGCTTCTTTATCACAAAAAAAGTCTCAGGAAAAATATTCATAGCCATTACTTATTCCCATCAAACATGGTGAATTTAGCAAGAGTATAGCATGAAAGGCATGTTACACATGCCATCATATAAATAACAGTAACCAACCAGCAAACATATTTTTTTTAGATCCTACTACTCTAAACAAGATTAATGCAAGTGGAATCACATTTTTAGCATATTCCTATAATTAGTTATGCATTTATCAAGTTTACAAGCATATAACAAATTAATTATAACTGCACAGAAAAGTTACCACAAAGTCATATTTCATATTTTTTCTGTATAGAGCTCAGAAATACAAACCCAACAAAATTTGGTTCACCTCATTTGGACACTTCTAGCTCTAGATATGAATTTTAGAAGGTTTACCAAAATTTCTAGAAATTCATTTTATCATTTTCCTTTTAAACGAACCCGACTCAAAACGCTACACACACTCGGTTCAGTGCACCAGAAGCGCACCAGAGCAACTGACCGGTGGGCTCCCCGGTCAAACCGGTCCCACGCGTCAGAGAGAGAGAGGGAGAGCTGCCGGCGCTGACCGGCAATATCTCGCCGACGGCGAGGTCACCGGCGACACTGAGGGCACCTACGTGTTCCTAGAAACGAGACAAACTCGATGAGCTAACTCCCGAGACCTAACTATCACCGGAGCAAGCTCAACGGCAGCAATGGCGAACGGCGGAGCTCCGGCGAGCGTGCGCCGACGGATTCCGGCCTTCACCGGCGAGACCTAGCTCCGTTCCATGAACACTAGATCCAAACGAAGCTACGTGCACGAAGAATTGGACTATGGAGCTCGGACGCGCACCAACCGCACGCGAATGGTGGCACGGCGGTGAGCAGAGTCACGGCGAGGCCGTGTTCCGATGAGCCTACGGGACGAAAGGCCCAACCAACTCCTCAGACCTAAACCACGACCCAAGAAGACATAGAGACAAAGCAAAACGGGGACGAACGGCTACGGGAAGGCGCTGGTTGTCGGGAGCAGAGAGCTCGGCGGCGTTCCGGCATTGGCGCGGCGGCGAGGAGCTCGCTACGGCGATACCTTCGGTCGACTTGGCCTGGAAAGGGGTCGAGGATGTAGAGCAGAGAGTGGCAAAACCAAGGTGGAGATGGAGCGGTCGGAGACGGTGCGGTGGCGGCGGATTTCACCGCGGCATCGCCTCGGCGGCCATGGCGACGGCGGAGAGAAAAGAGGAGAGCAGAGAGGTGAGAGCGAGAGAGAGTGCGAGTGGAGCGGCCAGGGGACAGGGTGGAGTGTTGCCTTTGGCTTTGCAGGCCGGCCGAGAGGCAACGACGGCGTACGGCGCCACCTGGCGCGTGAGGCCCAACGGCGGCCACGGCGACGCTGACCGTTTTTTAGACTGAATCGATTTTGATTCAGTTCGAAAACTGACTGAAACCCAATTTTGATCGAGCCATAACTCGCGATCTAGGGCGTTTCAGCGAAAACTTGACTAATATGGGTCAAAGGGCTACACGAGTACTCCAATCCATATTAGAACACCTTCAACTGAAATGGCTTGGTTTGAGAGATATGGATCGAAGAACACAGGTACTTTGAAACTGTTTTCAGCTTTAGACTTAGCAAATTTCAGCAACTCCAAAACAGCCCCAAATCTGCACAAATTCACAATTTTGACCACCTTACACCCATTTTCTTGAGTTGAGCCAAAAATAAAGTTTGTTGCTTATAAAATTCTACACAACTTTGATTAGGGGTGCTCTGACATGCAAAATCTCTAAATTAACTTTCTTGTTTGGTCAAACAAAATAGGTTTAGGAGGGCTTTCTAGTCAACTATGAGCTAGAGGGGTATTTTGGGGATTTCACCAACATGAACATTGTTCCAAATATTAACCCAAACATGTTTAAGTCATCTATAACAGTAAACAAGCATCACATTTGCATGCTAACACATCTATGGCATTGTAAGCATATAAACAAACATATAGCATATAAAGGAATGTAAATCAAATCAAATGGTGATGATGCATGAAATGACATGATCAATGCTTGATGGCATGCAAATGAAAATGTGAAAATAGTAACTAACACTAGGGTGTTAAAGAAACCTTGAAAAATTGTATAAAATCACAGAAAAATCGTAAAAAGAAAAATCTAGTTTTGATAGACTTAACATGAATAGATCTATGCAATAGATATATAATATGATATCTTTTAATTTAAAGTTTTTGATGTAGCTGTAGATCTATGTAAATCTATGTGCTCCTGTGTTTAATTCATAGCTGCAGCTCGTGTGCTCCTGAGCTTTAGATTTATCTTTACATCACATGCTTTGTTGCAATTAAAACTTGTTTTTATTGTAGTAATTAATTTACTAATTTTAGGTCTGTAATATTTTTATACTAGCCATGTTTTGTTATCATCCATCACCATAAAAATCTCAACTTCAAATTAAATGTTTGGTACACCAACTATTTATTATGAATTAAACATAGAAACATATAGATGTACAACTATAATAAAATTTTTAAAATAAAGCATGTCACATCTTAGTGCCACATCAACGGCCACGTAGGAAGTAGAGTCTTATGTGGCCTGCTATGGACCTAGCTGAGAAGTGGGAAAAAGTTCGTGGACCCAGATGAGTGAAGAAAAAGTACCTGGATCTAGATGAGAAGTGGAGAAAAGTTCATGGACCCAGATGAGCGAAAAAAGTTCATAGACTTAGATGAGAAGTGGACAAAAGTTTAAGGACCCACCGCGCATTTTACTCTAAAAAAAATGTCGGTTCTCATTCTAAGAACCGTGCATTTTTCCTACAAAATTTCACTCCATTCATCTTCCATCATGATATCTCCTTATTTAGTTTTTCATATGCCAATAAAAGATATGGGGCTATGTTAAAAAAAATATCTAAAAGATCATGCCAAGGGGCATAAGAAAATAACGGGAAAGAAAAATTTTAAATACCCGTTCAAAAAAAATAAAAATAAATATATATATAAAATATATATAAAGATCTTATAGCCCATGTCTTCCTAAGTATTATCCAAAGAGAATCATGATGCATGGAGTACCAAAAAGATTTAAAACTAGGTTTCCACCTTCATACTCTCCACACACATGCACATTCTGGTATAGGAGTATGGCGCACTCCCTCTGGTATGGTCTAGGGTTTGACTTGACAACATATGCAGGGTAAGTGTGCCTCATCATTTCTCATTTCTACCTAAAACTCCAGATAGGCCTTTTTAGAGGTAGGATGATCAAAGTGAAGGCATCACCTTTTCATTCCTTGGTGAGGAACCACTTACAAAATGAGTGACTTGAGAGAATCATTTAAGGAACACAAGCTATCTTTATATTTTCAAAATCTTACAAAAACCCAAGTCCCTATGCAAGGACAAGAGTAAGAGAATTTGATTCCAAGCTATTCTATTTTTCAATTACTCAAGGTGATTCGGTAGATACTTTGAAGTTCATAAATCCAGGTGAAGCTTGGAATATCCTGTATGCAGACTCTTTTGACAAAGAAGATGAAGCCATTTGGTCCTTAGCACTTTACTTGAGGACGAGCAAAGGACCAAGTGTGGGGGAGTTGTTTGCGGTCCTTAGCAACTAAAATACAACATCATTTAAATACTAAAATAATTAGAAGGTAGGGCTTTTATCTAATCTTTCCACGAGTTTTGTTGTGTATATAACATGCAGGATTGACACGTGGAAATGAGTAAAATCCACAAGAAAATGCACTTCCAGGAAATGTATTCAGAGAAGGCGCAAACCAAGAGAAGAAGAAAGCCCATCTTAAACAATGAACTAGATCCATCCGTAACCACAGGAGAGGCCCAGGCCCAGGGAGCAACCGACCATCCGAAGGCGGTGGCCAGCGGGCCCAGCCGGGGGACCGACCGCCCCCGGGTGTGGCCGCCCCCCAGGTGGAGCCTCCCGGGCCCAGTCTTCGGAGGCGGTGCTCAAGGCGGTTTCCCAACGGCGGTTTCACCTCCTTCCAATCCTGGAGACCCCCAAACCGCCCTACTCTAGCTATAAATAGATGGTGCTCCTTCATCATTCACACACACCAACATTTGGAGCACTACACCTCACATTTCATACTTGTTCTCTAGTTTAGTGGTAGTAGAGCAAGGCAAAGCTATCAAGGAGAGCTTGTCTCCTTGGAGGAATCAAGAACATCTTGGTATGAATATAATTCAGTTCTCCTCTATGAGCAAGTTCTCATCTTATGTTTATAGCAATGCATCTGAATTAGAGTATACTCTTGTTCATATTATGATCATAACATATGAACTAGTTCATAGTCTATGTGTTATGTTCTTGATATGTTCATCAAAGTTCTTCATCGTTCATCAAATTAGTAGGAATAGAGGAAGAACTATGGATGGGATAATAGTTCGTTGTGCTGTCATGGTTGCTCCTAGCCGAGCCTGTCAATCCGAAGGGTTGGGGTCCCGGGAGGTTAGGAGTTGTTTCTAATTACGCAAGCATGGTGTTCGGGTATGCGGAGATCAGCGAATATGTCAGTACCCCACAGGCAGAGGGGTAGGTCGGCAGGTGGTGACAGCCCTGTCCATCCCTAGCACTCCCCCACATTCGGGTATTGAGTAGGAGTTCGGAAAGTCTCTATCGGCTGGCAGACCAGCTGCTGGGATCTCCCTATCATCCCAGACTTAGTCCTAATTCTAGTCTTGCTAGTCAGATGTAAATGCTATTCTTTGCATAGCTATATATGACCATTGCCTTCTCAGTTAGTTGTGTTCTTTTATTCTTTATTTCCCCTTTTTATCATTGAGGTTGCTCCGATGTGTGTGTCCACTATCTTATAAACTTGATTTAACCCCTGCTTATGCTATGCCTACCTATGCATTCAATAAGTGATCATGTTTATACCAAAAGCTAGATGAAATTCATCATGCCCTCCTACGGGAAATTATAAATACGACACCCTTGAATACTCACGGGATGCTACAATGATAGTTTTGTGCGCTTGTAGAGTAATCTTATATCTTACTGAGCTATTGATTGGCGTACCTAAGTACCATTACTTAAGGATTGTAATTCTTGTGCACCCCACGGCGTCTTGTCACAGTTTTGCCTATCGTAAGTAATGACGGTTAGGAAGGCCAATCCGGCACTTCTAACTGTTATTACCAGACTGCATTACCTATGCCGGCGCCTTTAAGTGCCAAGGGTTACCTTTCTGAAGAAATGGTGGTTGGGAATGTCAACTTTCATTTCTAGTATTAATATTAAGGATAGACTTATAGTCTATCTTTAGTAGTGATGCTAAGAAACGCCAACAAGAATTTCTGCCGCCGTTGCCGGGGATGGACCTTTAGTCTATATTTTGTAACGACGTTAAGAAATGCCAACACATGTGGGCCCACAAATCCTTGGCTCATCACTTGATCTCCCTTGGATGAAAACCGACATCCAATGGACGGTTGCAAGGACTTGGGAGCCTTTTCCTTGGATTGTGGTCATGGCAGGCCATCCTGACAGGGCGGGCGCCCTGCCCAGAGGGCTACCGGATCCGAATGTACTGCTTCTCTGCCATTGATGATAAATAAACGTGCCATAACTAGTTTGAAGAGGCGAGTCATGGATCCATGACGTGGCAGGGTGCAAATGCCACAGGAGGGGGGCGGGCGCCCTGTCCAACAGGGCAGGCGCCCTGTGACTTGGCTCCGGCCTGTCTCCCATCACTTGCATTGCTCATATGTGCCTTGGTTTGCTTTATTTTCACCTGTTTTGTACCTGCACTCACAATTCTCCAAGTACAAGTGAAACCGAGTAAAATTCAAACATAATATGCATCTTTTCCATGGATTTTGTCACTTTTATCTTGTTATGTTGACTGTATTTTGAGGTGTTAGCAGCCGTCAACAGAAATGCAGACGAAACAGACTCTGAGGTGGATCGGCTGACCTGTCAGTGGGATCGGCCGATCCCCTCTCTCTGAGATGTGGGCCCTTCCTTGGCAAGCGTGCCTCTGGTGTTCTCTAGAATATTCTTAATCTCCTGCCACGGCATAATTCGGTATTTTTCTCTGCGGTGTGGGTCCTCTTTGGCTCTTTTCCTGTATAGTCCCTGGAAAACGCAGATTCACTAAAACTCGTGGAATTCTGTCAGTTTAAACCCTATTCTAAATGTTGGCTCTCATTTATATCCCTTTTCATGATTGGTTGACGGGTAAAATCATACAATAACTATCGTCAACAGTCATCAAGGTCACAACTAACGACCAACGGCCGATCCGGGCAATCGACTGTGAGACTTTGTTCTAAACTTCTGAGACACGAGGGAATAGCCGATTCTGTATTAGGATCGCCTTTAGCGTAAAAATGTGACACTCGGTAGAGCACAACAGCTGATTCCAGCAAGGGATCGCCTCTGGGGCAAAAAAGGTAATACAAACCCGTGATGGGGTGCCACAGCCGATGTGAAAAAGCATAGCCTTCAAAACAAAATGTAAATCCACGACTGAGTGTAACAGCCGATGCGAGATGCATCACCTTTAGGGAAAAAACAAATAAAAGAATATTTATATTAAGAGATTCTATCTTATTCATGAGTTTGCACCTAATTACAAACTAATCACCGAGGAACACCGTGTTTATGATTTCCTCAGAGGAGGTTACATGCGCTACAGCGTCGGCGTGCTCCTCGAAGGCCACCACCAAGCCCTCGGGTTCTGCCACCTCCTCCGGGAAGCCAGGCTCGACGGTCAGAAGGTCTTGGCCAAAGCGGAGCTGGGTAGCGGCGAGCACGACGGAGGTGCCATGACAGACACCATTCATCGCCACCTGGCGGACTCGGTGGTGAATGTCTTGGAGGCGAAATTCCACCCTCTCGCCGCGCGCGTTGACCACATCGGTGGCGGCGTGGGCAATCAGGCGCTGATTTTCCATCCACACCGTCATGGCTTCACAGAGAAGATACATTGATAAGTGCCATGATGGCCAACCCAAGGGAAAGGACGAGAAGTAAAGATTACCTGCCACCATGGTGTTGGCCTCATTGAGACGAGCCCGCATTGCTGCAAGCTCTGCGTCAACCACAGAAAGGGAGATCGTCTGGGTCTCTACTATGTTCTCAAGGCGACCATTCTCTTTTGTCACCTCTAAATACAGGTTGCGGTACACCCGCACCTGCAAGTGGAAGCGCCGGCCGTCCTCCACCGTGTACGAATCCGCCAAGTCGGAGGATGACTCAACGGTCATTGGTTTGGCGCTAGAAGACCCGGCGGCATGGCCAAAGGTACCTGCGGCACCGGCTTGGGCCGAAGAAGAAGCCGGGACCCACTGGGGATCGCGGCCCGAACTAAAAAGGGGAACCAAGAAGATCAATGAGCAAAACAAGATCAAGAAAAGGTTTCCTCAATCAAGCATACCCGACAACTGCATTCAGCCGATGCTGGAGTGGCATCAGGCATCGGATCACCCGACCAAGCGAGTCATCGCCGTCGGCAGGACACATGCCGCGGTTGCTGTCACCATTGGCCATTGGGGTTTTCTCAGGTAGAATGGAAAGAAAAGAGAAAACTGATAGGCTGGTGGAAGGAGGATGAAGCGTTGTGTAACACCCTAAAAATCACTTTGGGAATTTAGAACTAAAATTGACCAATCTCTTATGCTCTTCCTCTTTTATTAATTAGGCAAATAATAATTTTATAAATAATATGGGAACTTGATTATTTTGTTGCATTCACGCTGGTGCATTTTATTCATGCTTGTGTGCAGACTAGGTTGCTTGAAAAAGCTTTTCAAAATTCAAATTCAAAAGTGTGTGAAATTGTGAAAATCTAAAAAAGGAAAATCCTTTCCTTTTCCCTCCCCCTTCCTTTCTCTTTTCGGCCCAGAGCTGCTGCCGGCCCAGCTCTCCCTCCTCTCTCTACGTGCGCCCCATGCTTGTGAAGTGGGCCATCGGTCCAGAGCCACCGCAGCGCTGCTTCCTCCCTCTCTCAATGTCCACCTGGGCCCGCCTGTCGGCCGCATGCGCGCGCTGTCCATGCGGGCCCACGCGTCAGAGGCCCAGAGGCCTTTCCCCTACCTCGCGACAGTTGGCCACGCCGCCGCCGGCTCACCTCTTGAAACCGCCACCGCGGTGGCCATGATGGCTACCGAGCCGCCCGCGCGCTCGGTGGAAACCACTCGAGACCCCTCACCACCTCCGCTCAAGCCTATAAAGGAGAGACCGAGCCCCTCAGCCCCCTCCTTTCGCACCTCACCGCCACACCAGAGCGCACCGCACGTCGGAGCCCCTCCGGTGACCCTTCGCCGCCGCTGCAGCGTCGAATCGCCATCCCAGGTGATGCCGTGCTCGCCCATGACCATCCCGAGCCCTTCCTTTCCTCTTTCCACTCATTTCCTTGCTCACCCAAGAGCGCTCTCTCTGCAGGTTCGCCGCCGACAAACTCCGCGGCGGTGAGCTCCTCTGCCGGAACCATGGTCTGTTCCATGCTCGCCGTGACCCCGCGGTCACGCTGGTGCCCTCCAATTCATTTTCTGTGCACCAGAACCGCCCCGACCACATGTGCCGATGAGCTCGAGACCTCTGGCCATGGACCCACCGGCGAGGCCACGGCCGCTCCCATGGCGCGCCGCCGTGCGCTACGCCGTCCCGCGGCCGGCGGCAGCCTCCCGAACCGCGCAGGGTCCTCGATGGATCCGTGGACCGAGAACCCGCGCCGGTCCACCGCCTCGGCATGGACCGGGCCAACCCGCAGCCGCCACGTGGCCGCCCTGTCGGCCACCAGCGCGGTAGCTCTGTCTCTTTTGCGCTAAGCCCACTGGACTTCTAGGAAATCAACCCGCAGTCCAGATCAGTTCAAAATCCTTTTATTTTAGTCCTGTTTTCTTCCAGTTTGCCCCTGTTTTCTCTGGTCCTTGAACCCGAGGACCCGAGCCTGCTATTTTGCTATCTAGCCCCTCTGTTGTAGGTTTAATTGCGATAGCAGCGTCGGTTTGAATTAAAAGGGCTTCAAAATAATATTCTTTTTGCAGATTAGCCCCTAGATCTTGTTTTGTCCATATCTTTCTCATTTTAACTCTGTTTTTAGTGATCCACGTATCCATGTGTTCGTAGAGACGAGTAGAATAATTCTATTTAGTTATTTTCTATCTTTTGATGCATGGTGAATTGTTCTAATAGTGTTTTATATATTTCTATGCACGTGATGAATGGACTGATGCTTGAATGGTGTTGTTCGTGGTATGAGAGGCCGAGTTCTTCGAGGAAAGTGATCACAAGAAATTTCAGGACCAAGCGGATTTCCTAGGCAAGTGTATATATGGTTTCCTTGTTACCTATGGAATGTATTGTCACCATAATCATGTGCATTTATCCAACTTGAAGAACCATAGGATGTGCCTAGTATTTTTGTACCTTGTACCTTGTTATACCTATGGGGGTTTTTGCATTAAGCTGTGTAGTGCTTCGCTCAACCAAGGACAATATTGATGTTGATTAACTACTTTATGTAACAAGATAAAATACGCTTTTTAGCGGCATGGTTAAGAGACTAGAGCTGTGAACACCTTTTACGCTCTAGTCACCTTCGCTCAGACTTTTACTTTAAGCGGCCACCGAGGATTTTCCCGTACAACTATGAGGATCACATGGCTCTGATCTTAGATGAGTAACAAGATCAACTCTAGCTTGTTAGTAGTTACCGAAAGATGCTAGAAGGGGGGTCTAGGTTCAAGAATGGGTACCGAGCCTGTCAAGATGTGTGCTGGGCTGCGGTCACATGGTGTGCCATTCTTGAAGGGGGACTCCATTCGCCTTGCCAAAACCTTGCATCTACTAACTTGTTAGGGCGACTAGTGAATGGCTTCATTGTGACTCCCTGCCCGCTCACCTTGGTAGTGTTATGGGGGTAGCTCCCCCGGGCAATCGGGAATTCACGACACATGGGTAAAGTGTACACATTCTGCAGAGTTAACTCCATCTAATATATCAGCCGTGCTCATGGTCATGAGCGCCTGGATCCTTTTTCCTTAGTCTGTTGTCTGGAGGATTTTGGAGAAAAGTCAACTTGATTATTTGATGATCACTTTGGGTTAAGGGGTATTCTCTAATTTAGATAAACAGGTTAGTATTAAAAGTTGACCAACTAAAACTTGACTGCAGCTAAGCTAACTATAGCCTTTTGAGCCTTGCATCCCCATTATATACTTGCTGAGCATGGTAAGCTGACGCTTGTCATTGTTTACCAAATCATCAAAAATCCCGGATGGGTACCAGATGATGACGAGTTTGTGGAGTTTCCAGAAGACATCCAGGATCTCTGGTGGCGTGCCCCCAGTCGGTGTCCCTGTGTCATGAGAGCTTCGCCAGGACGTATCCATTGTAATAAAAGCCATTGGCTATGATGTGAACACTCTGTGATGTAATAAGTTAAATACTCGTTGTTTGTGCATAATGATGTTCAATTTGTGGTATATGTGGTTTTGGACTTTCTGGGTCCACATATACTCTCGTTCGGATTTCTTCGTAAATCTGGGTGTTACAAATTGGTATCAGAGCCGAACTAACTGTAGGACGCCTTCTTTAGGTAGATCTGGACACCCTCTAAGATTATTTACAAAACTTTTTATGCTTTTGATAATTTACTACAAATTTTCTGGTACCCTACCTTTACTCTCTATAAAATTCCTGATCTAATTCATATTTAAAAAGCAGGTCGATGGCGCACACGAAGCAGACTGCACGTAAGAGCTCCGGAGGACGTGCACCTACCCTTGCTGAGTAACTCCGCTAGTTCGAGCCACAGCAGGACCCAGCACAGCAGGCCGCAGCTGGGGACCCAAGTGACGACTCGGGAGCGACAACGACTCCTCTGACGCCGACAGCCGTTCTCTCTCTGATGATGACCAGGGCGGGGACGAGCGCGACGATGCCTAGGGTGGAGGCGGAGATGACCCGCCGCCCGAGGACCCTGCCGACAACAACGAGGACGAGGAGCCACGCCCCACCATCCAGGAGGATGACGACTGCTAGTTCCCACGTCACTGCTTTTCGGAGCCCAGATGCCGGATGGCCGCTCTGTAGGACGGAGAGGGCGGCCGGCTTGCCGCTACTGTGCCATTGGTGGCTGTCCTCAACAGTGCACTGGACCGTGCCATGCTCGATCAGAAGTTTCTGAGGCTTGAGTTGGAGAGGCTGTAGGACCGGGTGGACGACCTGGAGCGCCAGCAGCAGGGGGGTCAGCCTGACGCCATCGCTCCCTCCATGGTGTATGACCCTGCTATCGTCGCCCTATGCAAGAGGCATCACCCAGGCTGCACCTGCACCCGCACGACATTTGACCCATAAGAGTTCTTCACCCCTGCTCCAGGATTTGCGAGTACCCCGCGATGTTTGGTCGAGTCTTTGAGTCCTTTTTATTTCGATTCTATGAACAATTGTTTTAATAATGTGGCTGCATGCTTGTTATGATGCTTCATGGATGATTTGGATCTTTTCATGAGTGTGATGAGTGTGGGACTTGTCCACGACCCATGATAATACTTTATGAGTTTTTATTTAATAACTAAGTGGGTGGGTTTTTGTCTCTCAATCTGAGTTCCTATTGAGCAAACAGTGTTAAGTGGTTTATGCCCTGCAATCTACAAATCCTTTGGTCATAAAAATTTTATGTCTCAGTCAATTGCAAGTGGTTTCACGCTTATACCTAACACCATTTGAGAATTATCGCTGTTGCAATTTGAGTATACCGTGCTGAACACAGATTCGACCAGTACTGCTTGTAAGCCGTTTTTGCCTATTAAAAATTCCGAATCTGAAAAAGTGGTCTACAGTAAAGTTGTGAGAAATTTTGTAACGATTCTAATGATATGGCCTATGCGATCAGATGATAAACGAGAGAATATTTTGACTGTTTTACTGCACCGCTGGAAATGAACCTCGCCTTAAAATTGCAGCACTAGTCACTGTACTTATGTAATCCAATGCATGCTTCAAATTCTCTGTTACATTGATCCTCTACAAGTATAATTGATCCTTGGAAGTAAGAGAACTCATACGATACTTATATATGTCACAGATGGTGGACACTAGGAGTGGAAACACGGGTGGCAGGAATCCACCACCACCACCCCCGCCTGTGTCAATGGAGCAACTGATGGCCGTGCAGACGTAACTCATGCAGCAGATGGCGCAGGCCATGCAAAATGCTTAGAACAATCCCCCGCAGCAAGCTCCCAAGCAAGTGCATGACAAATGCAGCGAATTTCTAAAGGGCTGTCCGCCTACTTTCAGCAGCTCACCGGATCCACTCGAAGCCGATGACTGGTTCCATGCGGTGGAGCGACAGCTTGACATTGCTCAATGCAATGACCGTGAAAGAGTCTTATATGCTTCGGGACAACTCCAGGGAGCTGCCCTTGATTGGTGGGAGGCATTTCAAGATGGTCATGCCAATGCCGATCAAATTACTTGGCAAGAATTTTGTTACAGTTTTCGCTCGCATCACGTGCCAGCTGGTATCATGAGGGTCAAGAAGAAGGAGTTCCTCTTTCTCAGGATGGGCAGTATGTCGGTGAGCGAATATAGAGACAAGTTCATTGAGCTTTCTCGTTATGCCCCACATGATGTGGAGGATGACCAAGACAAACAAGAACTCTTCATGGAAGGGTTAAATGATAGCTTGCAGTATCAGTTGCTCTCGCATACATTTGAGAGTTTTCAGAAACTTGTTGACAAGGCTCTCGTGATTGAAAGCAAAAGGCGTGATATGGAGGTGAAGAAGCATAAGCTTCAGGAAAGGAAGTCTGGCAGCAACAGCCGTGCTCGCTACAACCAGTCCCAGGGCAATCAGTAGAGGTACTAGGGTTAGCACTCTGGGACCAACCGCTCTCAGTTTCAGTCTAGAAACACTTCGCAGCAATCGCAGTATCATGCCCAGGGTTCCCGTTCGAACCAAGCTGGAAACACATCCGTGAAGTCCAACACCCCCAATGTCTAGAACTCTGCAAATAATAACAAATGCTATGTGTGTGGAGAAGCGGGGCACATCTCCTACAACTGTCCGAAGATGGCAAACCCGGGTCCTTTGACCACTCCCAATAACCAGAAGCTGGGTGTTCATACCCCAAGTAAGCAGGGCCAACAGAGGAATGCTCAGGGCAGGGTGAATCATGTGACTTCTGAGTCAGCGCAGGAGGCTTCAGATGTGGTCATCGGTACGTTCTCCGTTAACTCCTATCCCGCCTCAGTTTTATTTGATTCAGGAGCATCGCATTCTTTTATCTCTGCTCATTTTGTCAAGAAACATGCTATACTTATGCAACCTATGAAGAGCAATATGTTGGTTAACTCACCCGGGGGTAATATGAGGGCAACTCTTATATGTCCTAATGTTAAGCTCAGTATAAGGGGGGTAGAGTTCAGAGCAGAGCTAGTGGTTTTGAATTCCACGGGAATTGATGTGATCCTTGGAATGAACTGGTTGATGGCACACGATGCAGAAATCAAATGTGCCACCAAAACTATTTTATTGCACACAGAGGCAGGTGAAAGGTACGAGATCAAAATAATGATATCCGCACTAGATGACTACCAGTTCAATCATTTGGTGGATATTGCCATTGAGCATATTCATATTGTGAATCAATTCCATGACGAATTGCCAGGTATGCCACCTGAACGAGATGTTGAATTTATAATAGAACTTTTACCTGGCACTGCACCGATAGCAAAAAGGCCATATAGAATGGGAGTAAATGAGTTAGAAGAATTAAAGAAACAATTGAAGGAGTTACAGGATAAAGGTTACATACATCCTAGTTCCTTGCCTTGAGGAGCTCCCATTTTATTTGTGGAAAAGAAAAATGGTTCACAAAGGATGTGTATAGATTACAGATCTTTGAATGAAGTGACAATTAAGAATAAGTACCCGCTGCCAAGAATCGATGATCTATTTGATCATATGAAAGGTGCTTGTATATTTTCTAAGATTGATTTGAGGTCTGGTTACCATCAATTGAGAATCCGTGCGTCTGACATTCCAAAGACTGCCTTTACAACACGATATGGGCTGTATGAATTCACAGTGATGTCATTCGCGTTGACAAATGCCCCTACATACTTTATGTACTTGATGAATAATGTTTTTATGGAATACCTTGACAAGTTTGTGGTAGTATTCATAGATGACATTTCGGTGTACTCGAAGAATGGGAAAGAACATGAGGAACACTTGAGGATGGTACTACAGAAGCTTAGAGATCACCAACTCTATGCAAAATTAAGCAAGTGTGAGTTTTGGTTTAAGGAAGTGTCATTCCTATCATCTCAAATGGTAGAGTAGCAGTAGACCCGAAAAAGGTAAAAGATGTGGTGAATTGGAATCCTCCCAAGAATGTGAGTGAAATACGAAGCTTTCTGGGTATGGCAGGGTACTACCGAAGATTCATTGAAGGATTTTCAAAGTTAGCCAAGCCAATGACTGCTCTACTTGAAAAAGATGCCAAGTTTGTTTGGTCTAATAAATATCAAGCAAGCTTTGAAGAATTAAAGAAAAGATTGACCACTGCCCCGGTACTGGTGCTACCGGATCTCACCAAGAGTTTTTCTATATATTGTGATGCTTCAAGACAAGGTCTAGGCTGTGTTCTTATGCAAGAAGAAAGGGTGGTTGCTTATGCGTCGAGACAGTTGAGAAAGCACGAGTTGAATTATCCAACCCATGATTTAGAGTTGGCAGTATTGTTCATGCACTAAAAATATGGAGGCATTATTTGATCGGGCATAAATGTGAAATCTATACCAACCATAAAAGTCTAAAATACATATTCACTCAATTAGATCTGAATTTGAGGCAACACAGGTGACTAGAATTGATTAAAGATTATGACCTTGAAGTGCACTATCACCTTGGGAAAGCAAACGTGGTAGCTGATGCTCTTAGTCGAAAGAGCTATCTGAATATGGAGTGCATCTCGCAACTGCCAAAAGAGTTAAGTGAAGAGTTTGCTCACTTAAACCTTGCAATAGTAGCTAATAGCATGGAACTTATGGTGGAACCTATGCTCGAGAAAGAAATCCGTAAAGGACAATTGGAAGATGAAGATATAAAGGATATTGCCGAGCGTATAGTAATTGGCAAAGCACCGGGATTTAGACTGGAAGATCAAGGAATAGTCTGGTTTGGGAAGAGAATCTGTGTACCTAACTCAAAGTAAATCAAAGACATGATTCTAATTGAGGCGCATAACTCAGCATATTCCATACATCCAGGAAGTACAAAAATGTATCTTGATCTCAAAGAAAAATACTGGTGGTAAGGATTGTAGAGAGACGTGGCAGAGTTTGTAGCCATATGTGATAGTGCCAAAGAGTTAAGGCCAAACATCAGAGCCCAGCTGGACTACTGCAACCTATGAAAATTCCGGAATGGAAATGGGAAGAAGTTGGAATGGACTTTATAGTGGGTCTACCTCGTACCCAACGAGGATATGATTCGATATGGGTAATCGTGGATCGGTTAACAAAGGTTGCACATTTCCTTCCTGTTAAGACAACATATTCAGGGGCACGGTTAGCTGAACTGTATATGGAAAGGATTGTTCGCCTGCATGGGGTACCCAAAAAGATAGTGTCAGACAGGGGTACTCAATTTGCGTCGCAATTCTAGGAAAAGCTTCATGGCTCCCTGGGCACTAAATTCACCTTCAGTTCTGCTTACCATCCGCTAACAGATGGCCAGACAGAATGGACTAATCTTATTCTGGAAGACATGTTGCGAGCATATGCATTGCAATATGGGGTTAGTTGGGATAAAAGCTTGCCGTATGCGGAATTTTGTATAATAATAGCCATCAGAAAAGCTTAAAGATGTCACCCTTCGAAGCATTGTATGGCAGGAAGTGGAGGACACCTTTGTTTTGGAATCAAACAGATGAGACCCAAGTATTTGGTCCTGAGGTATTGAGGCAGGCGGAAGAACAAGTTCAAACAATCCGCCAAAATCTTAGAGTTGCACAATCAAGGCAGAAAAGCTATGCAGATACAAGGAGAAGAGACTTGGAATTTAAAATTGGAGATTTTTTTATCTCATGGTGTCACCCATGAGAGGAGTTAAACGGTTTCATGCCAAAGGAAAATTATCACCAAGGTATGTGGGACCGTTTAAAATTTTGTCGAGAAGAGGAGAAGTGGCCTATCAGCTTGAACTGCCAGAAAGTTTGTCAGGTGTGCATGATGTTTTTCCTTGTGTCGCAATTGAAAAAGTGTTTGCGTGTACCCGAAGAAGGAATACCCTTGGAAGAATTGAAATTGAAAGAAAATCTCACTTATACAGAATATCCTATCAGAATCTTAGAAACGGCAGAAAGAATTACTCGGAGTAAGATCATGAAGATGTATAAAGTTTAGTGGAACCGTCACTCAGAGGATGAGGCCACATAGGAAAGAGAAAAAGATCTCAGGACAGCTTATCCTCAGCTCTTTGAGTCTGGCGAATCTCGAGGATGAGATTCATTTTAAGGGGGGTAGGTTTGTAACACCCTAAAAATCACTTTGGGAATTTGGAATTAAAATTGACCAATCTCTTATGCTCTTCCTCTTTTAATTAATTAGGCAAATAATAATTTTATAAATAATATGGGAACTTGATTATTTTGTTGTATTCATGCTTGTGTGCAGACTAGGTTGCTTGAAAAAGCTTTTCAAAATTCAAATTCAAAAATGTGTGAAATTGTGAAAATCTGAAAAAGGAAAATCCTTTCCTTTTCCCTCCCACTTCCTTTCTCTTTTCGGCCCAGAGCTGCTGCCGGCCCAGTTCTCCCTCCTCTTTTTGTGTGCGCCCCGCACCTGCGAAGTGGGCCGCCGGCCCAGAGCCGCCGCAGCGCTGCTCCCTCCCTCTCTCGCTGTTCGCCCGGGCCCGCCTATCGGCCGCACGTGCGCGCTCTCCGCGCGGGCCCACGCATCAGAGGCCCGGAGGCCTTTCCCCTAGCCCGCGATGGTTGGCCGTGCCGCCGCCGGCTCACCTCCCGAAAACGTCACTGCGGTGGCCTTGATGGCTACCCAACCGCCCGGGCGCTCGGTGGAAACCGTTCGCGACCCCTCACCGCCTCCGCTCAAGCCTATAAAGGCGAGACCGAGCCCCTCAGCCCCCTCCTTTCGCATCTTGCCGCCACACCAGAGCGCCGCCACAGCGTCGAATAGCCGTCCCGGGTGATGCCACGCTCGCCCGTGACCATGCCGAGCCCTTCCTTTCCCCTTTCCGCTCATTTCCGTGCTCACCCGAGAGCTCTCTCTCTTTGCAGGTTCGCCGCCGACGAACTCCGCCGCGGTGAGCTCCTCTGCCGGAACCATGGCCTGTTCCGTGCTCGCCGTGACCCCGCGGTCACGCCGGTGCCCTCTAATCCATTTTCCGTGCACCAGAACCACCCCAACCGCATGTGCCGACGAGCTCGAGAGCTCCGGCCATTGACCCACTGGCGAGGCCTGGCCGCTCCCATGGCGCGTCGTCGTGCGCTGCGCCGCCCTGCAGCCGACAGCAGCCTTCTGAACCGCGCATGGTCCACCGTGGACCTGTGGACCGAGAACCCACGCCGGTCCACCGCCTCGCCATGGACCGGGCCAACCCGCAGCTGCCACGTGGCTGCCTGTCAGCCACCAGCGCGGCAGCTCTGTCTCTTTTGCGCTAAGCCCCCTGGATTTCTGGGAAATCAACCCGCAGTCCAGATCAGTTCAAAATCCTTTTATTTTAGTCCTGTTTTCTTCTAGTTTGCCCCCTATTTTTTCTCTGGTCTTTGCACCCGAGGACCAAAGCCTACTATTTTACCATCTAGCCCCTCTGTTGTAGGTTTAATCGCGATAGCAGCGTCAGTTTGAATTAAAAGGGCTTCAAAATAATATTCTTTTTGCAGATTAGCCCCTGGATCTTGTTTTGTACATATCTTGCTCATTTTAACTCCGTTTTCAGTGATCCACGTCTCCATGTGTTTGTAGAGACGAGTAGAATAATTCTATTTAGTTATTTTCTATCTTCTGATGCATGGTGTATTGTTTTAATAGTGTTTTATATATTTTATGGATGTGATGAATGGATTGATGCTTGAAAGGTGTAGTTTGTGGTATTATAGGCTGAGTTCTTTGAGGAAAGTGATCACGAGTGGTTTCAGGACCAAGAAGATTTCCAAGACAAGTGTATATATGGTTTCCTTGTTACCTATGGAATGTATTATCACCATAATCATGTGCATTTATCCAACTTGAAGAACCATAGGATGTGCCTAGTATTTTTGTACCTTATACCTTGTTATACCTCTGGGGGGTTTTGCATTAAGCTATGTAGTGCTTCGCTCAACGAAGGACAATATCGATGTTGATTAACTACTTTATGCAACACGATAAAATATGCTTTTTAGCGGCATGGTTAAGAGACTAGAGCTGTGAACACCTTTTAAGCTCTAGTCACCTCCGCTCGGACTTTTACTTAAAGTGGCCACCCAGGATTTTCTCATACAACCGTGAGGATCACATGGCTCTAATTTTAGATGAGTAACTAGATCAACTCTAGCTTGTTAGTAGTTACCGAAGGTGCTAGAGGGGGTCTAAGTTCAAGAATGGGTTTCGAGCCTGTCAAGATGTGTGTTGGGCTGCGATCACGTGGTGTGCCATTCTTGAATGAGGGCCTCCATTCGCCTTACCAAAACCTTGCGTCTACTAACTTGTTAGAGCGACTAGTGAAAGGCTTCGTAGTGACTCCCTGCCCGCTCACCTTGGCAGTGTTATGGGGGTAGCTCCCCCGGGGAATCGAGAATTCACGACTCATGGGTAAAGTGTACACACTCTGCAGAGTTAACTCCATCTGATATATCAGCCGTGCTCACGGTCATGAGCGGCCTGGATCTTTTTTACTTAGTCTGTTGTCTGGAGGATTTTGGAGAAAAGTCAACTGGATTATTTGATGATCACTTTGGGTTAAGGGGTATTCTCTAATTTTGATAAACAGGTTAGTATTAAAAGTTGACCAACTAAAACTTGATTGCAGCTAAGCTAACTACAGCCTTTTGAGCCTTGCATCCCCATTATATACTTGCTGAGCGTGGTAAGCTGACGCTTGTCGTTGTTTACCAAATCTTCAAAAATCCCGGATTGGTACCAGATGATGATAAGTTTGTGAAGTTTCCGGAAGACATGCAGGATCTCTGAAGGTGGCGTGCCCTCAGTCGAAGTCTCTATGTCATGAAAGCTTCGCCAGGACGTATCCATTGTAATAAAAGTCGTTGGCTATGTTGTGAACAATCTGTGATGTAATAAGTTAAAAACTCGTTGTTCGTGCATAATGATGTTCAATTTGTGGTATATGTGGTTTTGGACTTCCTGGGTCCACATATACTCTCGTTAGGATTTTTTCGTAAATCTAGGTGGTACAAATTGGTATCAGAGCCGAACTAACTGTAGGACGCCTTCTTTAGATAGATCTGGACACCCTCTAGGATTATTTACGAAACTTTTTATGCTTTTGATAATTTACTACAAATTTTCTGGTACCCTACCTTTACTCTGTATAAAATTCCTGATCTAATTCATATTTAAAAAGTAGGTCGATGGCGCGCATGAAGTAAACCGCACATAAGAGCTCTGGAGGACGTGCACCTACTCTTGCTGAGTACCTCCGCTAGTTCGAGCCACAGCAGGACCCAGCAGAGTAGGCCGCAGCAGGGAACCCGAGTGATGACTTGGGAGACGACTCCTCCGACGCCGACAACCGTTCTCGCTCTGACGATGACTAGGGCAGGGATGAGCGCGACGACGCTAGGGTGGAGGCGGAGACGACCCGTCGCCCAAGGACCCTGCCAACGACGACAAGGGCGAGGAGCCACGCCCCGGCTCGACCGGTCGGACGTACACTGCCCCGGATGGAGACGAGTTCTACCATCCGAAGCTCCTTTAGCTGGTGCAGAGGCAGTACGCCACCTTCAACGTCTCGGTGGAGTACCGCAGCAGGAGGTTCACCCACCCCGAGCACATTGAGTACTGGATTACCAAGGTCTTCATGAAGACCGGGTGCGACGAGCAGAGGGCGTGGAGGATCCGCACTGCTACCCGTGCACTGACTGCTACCTACACTCGGGAGTTCGGTGTTGTTAGGATATAAACCCTCGGTACCACAAGACAAGACATGGGCCGCACCATCAAAGCTGGCCCGGCCCAGAAGACAAAGACGTGAAGCGCAAGGCACTACACCGCACGGTTATTGTACCAACTTGGATAGTTTACTTGTAACGTTGTCCCTTCAGACTATATAAGGAGGGGCAGGGATAGATCTCACAACTCAACTCATCTCATCTACTAGCAATACAATACAGCAACACACAGGACGTAGGGTATTACACCTAGCATCGGCCTGAACCTGTATAAATCTCGTGTCACATGCTTCCAGCGTAATTCTTGCTCGTCTCAGGCGCACCTTCACCGATCAATCTACTACCTTCGGCATACCCCTCGGTAGACTATTGCCGGTATTCCGTCGACAGTTGGCGCGCCAGGTAGGGGGTGTGCTTCCTGATCCATGGCGAGCAAGATGGAAATTTCTTTCATCATCGTCGATCACAGCATTCGGCGGTGGCGGACCAGATGGAATTTTTCTTTATCAACACAAACATCATCTGTGACAATTTGATCTACAGCGGCATCCTTCGACAATAGTGTCAATGATGACCGTCATCATGACATCCAGGACAACCTTCGTCGTTGGCGGCCCTTCAGCAGCAGGCAGCAGCAATAGGACTAAGTCCTGTTGGTGGTTCTCAAGCGATCAGCGGCTTCAAGCGATGCCCCTGCCAAGCCCTATTCCCGTGTATCACACAACGCCACTACCCAATCAGATATGTGGAGTCGTCAGCCCGATACGCCAACTCGCCAAGATTCCAGTCTTGATCCAATCTTATTTTACACCAAGAATAGAAGCCCACCACGACGCATGATCGAAGCGAGACGAGCACATGAAGAGGAAGCCAACCGAAAAGGAAATTGAATACACGTGCATTGCAAGATCATGAAGGCCACCTTCGACTTGCATGTACACGTACATGAAGCATGCACGGAATTATCTTCTTGGCCGGACGTTCATTGCTCCAATCAACAAGCTAAGCCACAATTATTTATCTTAATTAAGATATTTTATTTTATATGATCAGTCTTCGGATTTCTACGCAAATCTATGTTATATTTGTTCACAGAGAATCAATCCGCCTCTCGTCATCAATATTCTACGGCAGCGTCGACAACAACAAGCCCGGCGCCACGCGAATCATCACACGAGCTATGTGAACCGACTTCTCGATACACCGACCACTCCGCTCGACGTCAATCAAGTTATGTGATATTTTTAATATTCTTCTACATATTCTTCGACCTCCATATATGTCCGGATACTTTCTTCATATGCCCCGACCACGCTCGGGCAATTCGCCGCCGACCTCTCCATAAGCCCCGACAAAGCTCGGGCAATTCGCCGACGATTTCTCCATAAGCCCCGACCACGCTTGGGCACTCTGAAGATTTTCTCCGCCGACGAGATACTAAGTATCTCTCCGTTTTCTTCTCTCAAGGGTTGTGTAACGTAACTTAGTAGCACACGCCTTAATCCGTGAAACCTGTCTTCGCCCCGTAAGCCGTCACACAAATGGTCATGTTAAGGACACCTATAAACCAGACGCCGGGTTAGGTGCTTAAACGTAACAGACTAACTACCAGGGGAAATTACGTGACCTGACAAGAGAAAGAAACGGACAATCTTATTATACATTCTACAATATTGTGATACGCTCCAAAATCTACATCATGTACTACCCACTGTGCATATTTATTTTGCAGGAACTCGTCGCCAAGCTCTCGTCGCTCCTCGCCGTCCTCGCGCTGCTTGGACACTGTTTCCGACCACGCTGGGGACTCGTCACCGAACTCGTCGCCGGACTCGTCGTCGCTTCTCGCCATCCTCGCGCTGCTCGGACGCCGTTTTCGACCACGCTGAGGACTCGTCGCCGGACTCATCGTCGGTCCTCGCCGTCCTCGCGCTGCTTAGACACCGTTTCCGACCATGCTGGGGACTCGTCGCGGGTCCTCGTGCTGCTCAGACACCGTTTCCAACCACGCTGGGGACTCGTCGCCGGACTCATCATCGGTCCTCGCCCTCCTCGTGCTGCTCAGACATCGTTTCTGACTATGCTGAGGACTCGTCGCCGGACTCATCGTCGGTCCTCTCCGTCCTCGCGCTGCTCAGACACTGTTTCCGACCACGCTGGGGACTCGTTGCCGGACTCGTTGTCGCTTCTCGCCGTCTTGCAATGCTCGGACTATGCCTCCGACCAGGCTGGGGACTCGTCGCTGCTCCTCGCCATCCTCGCACTGCTCGGACTACGCCTCCGACTAGACTAGGAACTCGTCGCTACGCGCCGACCTCCTACTGCTCGGAACCCGTCTCTAACCACGCTAGGGACTTATCGTCGCTACTCGCCGTCTCGTCATCGCTTCTCGTCGCCACCGGCCACACTGGGGTCTCGTCGCCGAGCTATCAAGACACTCCACGCTGTTCGGATCAGGGTGCTGATCTTGGGCAGCACATCGGGTGTCCTGATATGCGCCTCGCCGTGCTCAGGGACTTTATCATCGTCTTGTCAGCGTTTTTGAGCACTGGACGTGCTCGAGGACTTCGTCGCTTCGTCAGCGTTTTCGAGCACTGGATGTGTTCAGGGACTTCAGTCCC
The DNA here is from genome assembly GCA_038502445.1 of Eremochloa ophiuroides. Taxonomy (NCBI): domain Eukaryota; kingdom Viridiplantae; phylum Streptophyta; class Magnoliopsida; order Poales; family Poaceae; genus Eremochloa; species Eremochloa ophiuroides. The sequence goes on from JAHLJS010000001.1 coordinate 45,205,009, forward strand.
TTCGTTAGCGTTTCCGAGCACTCGATGTGCTCGGGGACTTCGTCATCGCCGTCAGCACTTTCGAGCACTGAATGTGCTCGGGGACTTCATCATCGTCTCGCCTGCTCGTAAGATTTTTTTCCCGATCACATGCTGTGCTCGGGGACTTCGTCGTCGTTTCGCCTGCTCGGAAGATTTTTCCCGATCACTTGCTGTGCTCGGGGACAGCGTCAACACTTCACATATAAAGACTTTGACCCTGACACCACGTGACTACGTCACCTACTATCAGGATCGGGGACTAAGTCGATACACTTCACCTGGCGGTGAAGGTATTGGCTCTGCCGTGGCAAAAGTGGATATACTTCACCAAAGAGAAGCTCTTTTTTAAATTTTTTCTGAGCTCCTTATATCCGTCTGGTCAATCAACTCTGAAAATCTGCACCTCCTGACGAATGCAAGGCGCTTAGGGACTAGCTGTGGGGATATAAAACCCCCGGTACCATAAGACAAGACATAGGCCGCACCATCAAAGCTGACCCGGCCCAGAAGATAAAGACGTGCGGCGCAAGGCACTGCACCGCACAGTTATTGTACCAACTTGGATAGTTTACTTGTAACCTTGTCCCTTCAGATTATATAAGGAGGGGCAGGGATAGATCCCACAACTCAACTCATCTCATCTACTAGAAATACAATACAGCAACACAAAGGACGTAGGGTATTACGCCTAGTGGCGGCCTGAACCTGTATAAATCTCATGTCACACGCTTCCAGCGTAACTCTTGCTCATCTCAGGCGCACCTTCACCGATCAATCTACTACGTTGGGCATACCCCTCGGTAGACTATCGCCGGTATTCTGTCGACATGTGTGGAGGATGCGGCGAGGCAGGCTCTCTACACCCACCGTGAGCTTGTCTACCCCACCATCTAGGAGGATGACGACCGCTACTTCCAACGTCGTCACCTTTCGAAGCCCGGATGCTGGATGGCCGCTCTGCAGGACGGAGAGGGTGGCCGGCTTGCCGCTACTATGCCACAGGTGGCTGCCCTCAATGGTGCACTAGACAGTGCCATGCTCGATCAGAAGTCTCCGAGGATTGAGTTGGAGAGGCTGCAGGACCGGGTGGACGACCTGGAGCGCTAGCAGCAGGGGGTCAGCTCGACGCCATCGCTCCCTCCATGGCGTATGTCGACGGAATACCGGTGATAGTCTACTGAGGTGTATACCCGCGGTAGTAGATGAGACGGTGAGGGTGCGCCTGAGACGAATGAGGGAGCACAATTCGTGCGAGACAGAGATTTAGACAGGTTCAGGCCGCCGCGAGGCGTAATACCCTACGTCCTATATGTTGCTGTGTTGTATTGCTAGTAGATTAGATGAATCGAGTAGACCCCCTGCTCGCCTTATATAGTCCGGGGGATAGGGTTACAAGTTGATCTTGCTATACATAACAGATTATAATCCTAGCCGATCTGGGAAACTAATCGGCTAGATCCTAGGAAAGCTATTTCCTTACCCGCCAAGGTCTCGGCGGATATACGTGATCTCCTGGAGATCGTATGAGCGACGTGTCCTTGGTAGTTCGGGCTTGTTCGATAGACTTGGCCCATGTATGACTATGCGGGTATACAGGCTTATACCCCCACAGCTAGTCCCCGAGCGCCTTGCATTCGTCGGGAGGTGCAAATCTTCAGCGTTGCTTGACCAGACGGATGTAAGGAGCTCAGAAAAAATTGAAAGAAGCTTCTCTTTAATGAAGTGTATCCACTTTTGGCACAGTAGAGCCAATACCTTTACCAGCAGGTGAAGTGTATCCACTTAGTCCCCGAGCCTGATAGTAGGTGACATAGTCACGTGGTGTCAGGGTCATAAATTTTGATGATATCGCTGATCATTTTTGATTGAATGACGAAGACCCTGAGCACTTTGCTACTCGGAGACGCTTGATGAAGACGAAAGAGTCCCCGAGCAGTGCTTACTGCTCGGAGACGCGTGACGAAGATGACTGAATCCCCGAGCAGTGCTTATTGCTCGGAGACACTTGGTGAAGACGACGGAGTCCCCGAGCAGTGCTGCTTGAAGATGCTTGACGAAGACGACGGAGTCCCCGAGCAATGCTTATTGCTCGGAGACGCTTGACGAAGACAACGGAGTCCCCGAGCAGTGCTGCTCGAAAACGCTTAACGAAGACGACGGAGTCCCCGAGCAGTGCTTATTGCTCGGAGACGCTTGACGAAAACGACGGAGTCCCCGAGCAGTGCTTATTGCTCGGAGATGCTTGGTGAAGACGACGTTTTCCCCGAGCATTGCTGCTCGAAAACGCTTGAAGAAGACGACGGAGTCCCCGAGCAGTGCTTATTCCTCGGAGACGCTTGACGAAGACGACGGAGTCCCCGAGCAGTGCTGCTCGAAAACGCTTGACGAAGACGACGGAGTCCCCGAGCAGTGCTTATTGCTCGGAGATGCTTGGTGAAGACAACGTTTTCCCCGAGCATTGCTGCTCGGAGACGCTTGGTGAAGACGACGGAATCCCCGGGATAGCTTTGCCTTGTGAACCGAAAATACCCCTGTGCTGTTTGAAAGGGGAATAAATAGAAAGGCGAATGGTTGCTTTGTCTTCTTGCGCATTCAAATCCCAAAATCCGCATCCGTCTCCGCCTATTCCTCCACAGGCCGTCTAGGGTTCCATTTTTCCCGCCGCCGCCATAGTAAAAATCATCGATCCCAACTCTCCCCTGCCCAAATCTGCCATGGCGGGCACCAGGAAGAGCACCCGCGAGTCGAAGAAGTCAAAGGAGGCACAGCCGGGGGAGTTCCGCATGTCGAACGAGTGGCAGCCGTCGATATTGGGAAAATCGCAGCTCGAAGCGCTCGTGGCCTGGGGATTCCTTCCTGACCAGGCAACCGGTGGCTGGAGAATATCGCAAGGTGAACCATATCCAATGCCTGACTCTAGAGAAATGGTTGTCTTTTCTGACTATTTTACCCGCGGATTTGGTCTGCCATGCCATCCGTTTCTTCGCAAATTGCTTGATTATTACCAGATTTCCCTGTGCCACTTGAATCCCAATTCTATCCTCTTGATTTCCATCTTTATTCACTTCTATGAGGCGTACCTTGGCGTTCTTCCGCACTTCAATTTGTTCCGCCATCTCTTCGTTCTTGTGAAATCAAGCGGCACAGGTTCTCGGGTTGCTGGTGGAGTGTATCTAAAAATGCGTGACGGAATGTCCGCACATTACCTCCAAATCCCTCTGAATACCAGTGTGCGTGATTGGAGCAAGAGATGGTTCTATATCCCCAACCAAGAACCCAGCGTCCGTTGCGCCGTGGATTAGATTCCAGAAAAACAGAGTAGCTAGACGGAGAAACCACATGTAGAGGAGCTGGGACAAGTGAATGAGTTGCTGGAAATCGTCAAGGGTTTGACCCTGAATGGAGTTGGGGTTGCTACCAATTTTGTGTTTCGTCGCGTCCAACCTTGCAGGGAAAGAGTTCATCCTGCCTTTGAATTTACTAGTCGGAATGATCCGACCAGGTGCTCATCCGGGGATCTATCCAAAGCTGAAGTCAGAGAAGTCTTGGAAGAATATTTTGGGAAGGGCTCTCATATAGGGAACCGTGGCCAAAGTGCGGCTTTTAATCTGAAGAATCCCCTACCGGAGGTAAGTTCCGAACTGCCCTAGCTCTTCCATCGCTCATATTGTATTTGTACCATAACTTCTGCTTGATCTCTTGAAGATTAATGAACATGACCGAAAGGTGTACTTCTCCGATGTGCCAACCGCTGAATGGCCGGGCCGAGTTGACCCAATGCACAGTTATCAGCGGGGACGTGCCGAGGACGACTCTATTGAACCATCTGAGGAAGAAAGAGAGTCTGTTGACGAAGAAGATGAGGAGACACTAGCCCAAAGGACTGCTCGGGGGAAACAGCCGGTGTCGGAAAAGGCTGGATCTTCTAGTGGCGTCCGAGCTGCGGAAGGTTCGGTAAAGATTTCCGAGGACCGTGCCCAAGCCACCGTCGATGCCCCTTGCTCGGATCAGGATGAACCGAGCCCAAAACGCCGTAAGGGTGATGCGCCTGCCGCTGCCGGTGGAGCTTCCGGTCAAAGAAAGAAATTCGGCCAAAAGCGTCGTCGCTCAGAAATGTAAGTAGGTTTTTCTCCATATTTCTCCCTTTTTGATCTGAGCAGTGTTGAGATTTTGTCTTGGAAATGTAGGGACCCTTCTAATGAAGACGCTGAGAATCCCGGCGCTGAAAAGATGACGACTTCGGAAGCTGGTGTAGCCGAGGGCTTCCGCGCTGGCTGGACTTCAGAGCATGAATCACCCCAGAGGTCGCCCGAGCGGCCCTCAACGGTTGATGCGCAAGGTTCGCCATCTCCTCCCAAGCAGCCGCGCATGCCTACGCCGCCGCCTCCGGCTTCTCCTCCAGGGCCGAATGTCGAGGAGCCGCGTCGTGAAGATGAAACTCGGACGTCGCCGCCGAGGGACAGTGGCGCCATTCCTCCTGGGAGCGCTGATCACGGAGTGGAGACCAGCTCGGAGGCACGAGCAGGGCCATGTCCTCGGCCTTCTACAAGCGCTTCCCCGGAGGGTGTGCATATCGAAGAAGTCGCCCGAAGGGGGCCCGTGCCATTGATTCGCACCTATCGGATGGTGGGGAGCACCTATGCTGTCGCCACGGAGGAAGATCTTGCTGATGCTGAGATAGATGGACTGAAGAATGACATCCACGATACTCGCGCGGACTTGAGGAAGCTTCTCAGTCGTCTGGGAAATCTTTCATCGCGTGTGCAGGTGACACCTGTCATATTTTATCCTGACGATATATTGACTTGATAATCTGTTGCTCCTTTGGTCTTCCAGGCAGTGTATGAGACCGCCGAAGATCGCCGGAAAACCCTACACCGCCTTTGGGATGTAGCAGAGAGAAACAAACAGCTGCAGACTGAGGTGACTCGCCTAGAGGGGGTGATGGCAGGCATGCGCGAGGAGCGTGATACCCTAGAGCTGCACTGCTCGGACCTTATGGAGTCCGAGAAGCGTCTATTGCGGGAGAACAAAGGTATGTTGGGCTCTTGTTCTTCTTGATAGCTATTCGTCCCGCTTTTGCTTTCTGAACACCAGTTGTGTGGCATGTAGGTCTTCTGGAGCTGCTGGATGTGTCGACGAAGTGGAGTATGTGTGACGTCTCGCCATTTGTAAGATGTCTTGGTTTGATGATCTGATTGTATTCTTTGTGACGTGCAGCCGATGAGCTAGAGGCTGAGGTGGCGCTGATGCGAGAGGCTGCCCGGAAGAACCTAGAGACGATGACAGGTTGCCTATTTTTGTTCGGCTTTCCCCTTTCTTTTTATTTTTGTAGTGCGACTAACGTGCTTTGTTTGTCAGAGATGGGACGTAGGCATCGTGCGTAGGTCGATGACCTTGCAGGTCGCCTTGAGGCTGCCGACGGAAGGTTTGATGCCTTGGTTGGTGGTGTTAAGCCTGTGCTTGACATCATTGAGTATGCGCCCACCGTACCGCCTACCGAAGGTCCTGGTGTCCTTGACATCGTGCAACGTGAACGGGAGGCTCTTCGGTTCTTTAAGGACTTCTGCGTGGTTGCTGCCGAGAATGTGGCCGCCCATGTGCTTGGAGTCGTCCGGTCGCACTACCCAGGAGTGAAGAACGACCGAGTGCAGACCAGGTATGCGCGGGGGACCACCGAAGAGCAGGAAGACCAGCATGAAGAAGAGGCTAAGGAAGCCGCCAAGATGTTGATTGCTGATGTTCAGCTTTTTCCGACAGAGGGGATTTGAATTGAGACGCCCGAGCATGGTCGAGGTCTTGTATGGTCGACGAATAATCCTACACGCCCTGCGTGTCGCCCGTGCTTTTGCCAGGGCTTTTGGAGACGCTGCTAAACTGCCCAAGCGTCCTCGGAGCTTACGTGTTAGCGAAGACTTAACGGCCCAGGCGTCCCCGGGCTTACGTGGTGGCGAAGCTGCCCGCGCTAGGCGGGGGTTACGCTTATCGTGGGCGAAGGCTACCTGATATATCGAGGCGGTCGATGAAGTGTCGTAGTTAGGCGGCCTATCATTTTTAGGGCTTACGCGACGTCGAACCAGATGCTGCCCGGCGGGTGCGGAGGTTACGCATTGGTGAAATCGTGCTGCCCGAGCAGTGGCGGGGCTTACGCATAGGCAAAGACGTGCTGCCCGAGCAGTGGCGGAACTTACCATAGGCGAAGACGTGCTGCCCGAGCAGTGGCGGGGCTTACGCATAGGCGAAGACGTGCTGCCCGAGCAGTGGCGGGACTTACGCATAAGCGAAGACATGCTGCCCGAGCAGTGGTGGGGCTTACGCATTGTCGAAGACGTTTAGCTGTACAAAATGTAATGGAGGCAAAATATCGAAGAGAACAATGTATTGCCCTTGTTTATAATAAAATGGAAATACACATATCTGGTTTGATCCCTAGATCAGGGGTAGAAGCGTCACAGGTGCTCGATGTTCCAGGAGTTGGGGATGTCGACGCCGTCTAGGTCGGAGAGCCTATATGCGCCTGGTCGAGTAACTGCCTTGACCATATATGGCCCCTCCCAGGGAGATGACAGTTTATGCATCCCCTCCTTGCTCTGCTTCCGCCGGAGAACGAGGTCGACGACTGCGAAGGCTCTGCCATTGACATTGCGATTGTAATATCGCCTGATCCCTTCCAGATATTTAGTTGTTCGTACACAGGAGATCAGGTGTTCTTCCTCTAGCTTGTCGACTTCGTCTACTCTGGCCTCGTTGGAGTGGACTTCTTCGTACGCCTCAACCCTTGGAGATCGATAGATTACATCTGTGGGTAGTACTGCCTCCGAGCCATACACCATAAAATACGGCGATACGCCTGTGTTCTGGCTGGGTTGAGTCCGAAGTCCCCAGATCACCGCCGGTAATTCGTCAATCCAGTTGCCTAGGCTTCTATTCATGACTGCGTGGAGACGCTTCTTGAGGGCGTCGAGCAGCATACCGTTTGCCCTCTCCACCTGGCCGTTGGCTCTAGGATGAGCCACGGAAACATATTTGACAGATATGCTTCTTTCTTCGCAGAAGTCCCAGAAATCGCTTCCAGTAAATGTTGATCCCAGGTCGGTGATGATGCTGTTCGGAAGCCCAAAACGGTAGGAGATGTCCTTGAAGAACTCTGCTGCTTTGGTTGCTGTAGCCTTGACTAACGGCTTGTACTCGATCCACTTGGAAAACTTATCGATGGCGACATAGATGGAGCAAAATCCCCCTTTTGCCGTTTTAAATGGACCAACCATGTCCAGTCCCCATGTGGCGAAAGGCCACGACGCAGGGATGGTCTGTGGTTCTTGGGCTGGTACATGTGTCTGCTTGGCAAAGAATTGGCATGCCTCGTATTCTCTGACTATCTTCTCGGCGTCTTGAACTGCTGTTGGCCAATAGAAACCTGCTCGGAAAATCTTGCCGACCAGAGTGTGTGAAGCCGCATGATTGCCGCACATGCCGCTATGAGCCTCATGAAGGATCCTGAGACCCTCTTCCCATGGGACGCATTTTTGTAGGACTTCGCTCCTGGTATTCTTCCACATGAGTTTGCTGTCGACCAGGACATAGCTTTTGGATCTTCTTACCAAGCGCTCGGCTTCTGTCCTATCTTCGAGGACCCTTGCTTCCAGTAGGTAATCAATGAACGGGGTTTTCCAGTCCTCTTCAGGGGTCGGAATATATGCCACTATCTGGTCGGTCGCAGAGCTGCTGGTATCGCCATCAGTCTGTATGGAGGGGTTGAATAGATCCTGGATAAAAACGCCGGGAGGAACGTCGGACCGGGATGATCCGAGCTTTGACAGCTCGTCGGCCGCCTGATTTTCGCTTCGAATGATATGATGGAATTCTATTCCGAGGAATTTCCCTTTGACTTTTCTGATTGCGGCGATGTAGGAGTCCATTTTCTCATTGTTGTAGTCCCAATCCTTGTTAACCTGGTTGATGACCAGGGCCGAGTCCCCGTAGACCATGATGCGACGGATGCCGAGCTCGGAGGCTATCTGGAGACCGTGCAAGGCGGCCTCGTATTCGGCCACGTTGTTGGACGCCATGAAGTGAATTCTCAAGGCGTAACGGAGGCGCTCACCGGAGGGCGATATAAGGAGTACTCCGGCTCCGGCGCCGCTGATGCTGAGGGACCCGTCGAAGAACATTGTCCAATACTCTTCCTGTGCCGGACGCGGAGACTCTTGCATCTCTGTCCAATCAGCTATGAAGTCGGCGATTACCTGCGACTTGACTGTTATTCGGCTGCGGAAATCAATGGAGTATGTTCCCAGCTCTACTGCCTATTTTAGGATCTGGCCGTTGGCGTCTTTGTTTCGGAGGACACTACCCGGGGGGTATTCAGAGATTACTGCTATGGAATATCCTTCAAAATAGTGACGGAGCTTTCTTGAGGTGACGAGAACAGCGTATATCAATTTCTGCACCGTTGGGTAACGGGTCTTGGACTCGTTGGGGACTTCACTGATGAAGTAAACTGGTCGCTGGACCGGATAGGCGTGACCGTTTTCTTCTCGTTCAATGACGATGGCAGTGCTGGCGACGTTATTAGTCGCAGCGATGTAGATCAGCAATGTTTCGTCCTTTTTTGGAGCTGTGAGAAGCGGAGGACTTGTCAAGAAGCGTTTGAGTTCTCTGAAGGCCATATCTGCCTCTTCCGATCAGGTGAACTTCTCGCCAGCTTTTAGTAACTTGAAGAATGGGAGGCCTTTCTCGCCCAGTCTGGAGATGAAACGGCTGAGGGCCGCCATGCACCCGGTGAGCTTTTGCACATCTTTAACATTGGTCGGAGGCTTCATCCTCATAACCGCGTTGATCTTCTCCAGGTTGGGGAGGATGCCTTGCTTGCTGACGATGTTACCGAGCAAGTTGCCAGATCGGACGCCGAAGATACACTTGCCTGGTTTAAGCTTCCATTGGAATTTGTCCAGCTTCTCAAAAACTGCTTCGAGGTTGGAGATGAGGTCTTCAGCCGTTCGTGTCTTGATGACGACGTCATCAATGTATGCGGCAGCGACGTCGGGGATGAGGTCGTCGAGACAAGCTTGAATCGCCCGTTGGTAGGTTGCTCCAGCATTCTTCAATCCGAAAGACATGGTCTTGTAGCAATAAGCCCCGAAAGGGGTGATGAAAGATGTCTTCTCTTGGTCTTCTTCCTTCAAAGAGATCTGGTGGTATCCGGAGTAGCAGTCGAGGAAGCTGAGTAGCTCGCATCCTGCTGTTGAGTCGACGACTTCGTCGATTCGTGGAAGACCGAAGGGGTCTTTAGGGCAGTGTTTGTTGAGATCGGTGTAATCAACGCACATTCTCCATTCATTATTCTTTTTTCTTACAAGCACCGGATTGGCTACCCAATCAGGGTGATACACCTCTCTGATGAAGCCGGCAGCTAGGAGCCGAGCTATCTCTACCCTAATGGCCTCCTTCTTGTCTGGAGAGAATTGCCGGAGCTTCTGCTTGGTTGGCTTGGCGGTCTTCGAGACATTCAAGGAGTGCTCGATCAACTTCCTGGGAACGCCGGGCATATCCGCTGGTTTCCATGCGAAAGTGCTTACGTGCTCCCTTAGGAAGCTGACGAGCGCATCTTCCTATTTAGGATCGAGGTCAGCCCCGATGCGAGTAGTCTTGCTTGGCTCGCCGGGGACCAGGATAACCTCCTTCGTTTCCTTGTTCTTGGTGGCTGATCTTGGTGGGGTCTTCTCTGGGATGACTTGGTCTTCTGGAGCTACCTGCTTTGCGTCCGCGGCACAGATGTTCATGAGTATGGATTCTTCGACAGCTTCAGCCATGGCAATGGCCTCCCGCTCGCAAGCATATGAGACTTGGAGGTCGGCGCGAATGGAAAGGACGCCGTTCTCCGCTGGCATCTTCATGACGAGGTAGGTGTAGTTGGGGATGGCCCCGAATTTTGCCAGAGCTGGTCGGCTAGCATGACATGCGGCATCGAAGTCGGCCACCAAGAAGTCGATGTGCTTGATGCGGAAGCACTGTGGGTGCCCGAACTGGACCGGGAGGTTTATCTGCCCTTAAGGATATGACGGCTGTCCCAGGACGATACCCCAGAAGGGGGCTGATGTTGGCTGCAAGTCTTTTTCTTTCAGCCCGAGTTCCTTGGTAGCTCCGGAGAACAGGATGTTGAGGCCACTGCCGCCATCGATCAGCACCTTCCGGAAACGCGTCGTTCGTATGACCGGATCGACGATCAATGGGAAGCGACCCAAGTACGGAATCTGGGTCCATTGGTCGGCCCTGCTGAAGGTGATGTCTTGGTGCGACCAAGGAGGAAGCCTTGGATCAGCGATCGCGCTGTCGGAATTGGCGACGGAGTTGACACGTCTATTGACGAGTTTCTGCTCCCTCTTTGACTCGATGGCGGCGCGACCACCGATGATGGTGGAGACGGTTCGGTGTGCGTCGGTGAAGCTTGGAGGCTTGTCGCTGTCGTCACGCCAGTCCCTGTCGGACTCTACGCGAGCCTTCTTCTTCTCTTCTACTTGGAACTTCCTAGAGAAACCCTCGCACTCCCTCATGGTGTGCTTGTGGTGCTTGTGGACGGGGCACTGGGCGTCGAGGAGCTTGGAGTAGGCCTCCTCGTAATTGCGCTTTGGGGCTGGTCGGGTGTTGCAAACTTGGTGGTGGCGGCGCCTCTCTCCGGCCCTGGAGCTCTCGGGTTCGTCGTAGCGGCGATGTTCTGGGCGTCGTCGGTGGTCGCGGTCATCGCGGCGGTAGTCTCTCCGAGGAGCTCGATCCTCCTGGCGCTGATCTGTTCGGTGGCCTTCGTCTTGGTGCCGCGACTGGTCGGGGAAGCGGAGGCGACTGTGAATGGAGTGATGAGCTGCGTCATTTCCATCGGCGTACTTGTTGGCGATGCGTAGCATCTCGGCGACGGTGGTCGGGCTGGTGCGGTATAATTTCTTCCGCAGTTCCTCGTCGGGCCTCAAGCCGCGCATAAACGCGGAGATGGATTCTGCATCTGTGATGTCGGGGATGTCGTTTCTGACTTCTGAGAAGTGCCGGATGTAGTCTCGCAGGGAGTCCTGAGAGCCTTGCCGGAGCCTTTCAAGATCATACTTCATGCCTGGTTGCTTGCAGGTGGCGCGGTAGTTATTGACGAACTGCTCCTTCAACTGATCCCAAGTGTCGATGGAGTTCGGCCTCAAACTATGAAGCCAGTTGTTGGCGGAGGCGCTGAGCATGACCGGGAGGTAGTTGGCCATCACATCCCTGTTTCCACCGGCGGCTTGGACGGCGATCTCGTAGACGTTGAGCCATTTGTTGGGATCGGCTCTTCCGTCGTAAGTCTTGACGCCGACAACTTTGAAGTTAGGAGGCTAGACAACTGCTCGGAGTGCCGGCGTGAATGGCAGTTCCGGGCCGGTCTTGTCGTTAGGGAAGCTGTGCGTCTGATCATACTATCTTCGTCGCTTGGCCTCTGCTGAGTGTCTGGCTTCTCTCCTGTTCTCGATGCGGCCGCGTAGGTCTTTGGTCTTCAGCTTTGCGCGGAGGTCAGATTGGCTCACCTCTTGGTCGCCGTCTCGCCTATGAGGTCTCCGACCATAGCGAGACATCTCACCATCCTCGCCGACGAGCTCTGTAGCAGATGCCGTGCTATGAGATGGTGCTTGTCTTCCTTTGTTGATCTGGACCTGAGTTGCTTGGAGAAGAGTGGCGAGCCGTTCGAGCTCTTGAGTCTGGGGTAGCCTCTTGGCCTCGGCGATCGCGACGGCGACATTGGCGCTTGGAGTCGTGCAGACCTCGTACTGCCCGAGCATGCAAAATTTGGGCTCCAGATTCTGTGCCGCAGTCCTCTTCACTTTAACTTGCTGCTCGCGGCGTCGTCTGTGATCGGCGTTCTTTGCCTCGCGGGCTGCTCGGGCTTCTTCGGTCTCATTGGGCGGCGGGTCGCTGTCGTTGCTGATGGCGAGGACCGGTCTCCCAAAGAATTGCTTGATGGGGGGCAGATCGGCGGGAAGGCCACCCTCTTGATCATCATTGTTGGGGCGGTCGTTGTCGGGGTGATGAAGGAGCTGGTGCCGACGTGGATGGAGGCGCGTCGACACAGCATCTGAGCGAAGCTGGAAGCTGCATTTTGTGGACTAAACGGCAAGTAGCCGTTCGGAGGACGGTCCCCTCAAGGTCGCTCCTCGACGATGCGCCCGAGAGGCGTGACGGTGACAACCAGTGTTGTGTCGTGGGACGGCGATGAGGGGCGATGCGTCGTGGATGACACGGACTCTAGGATTTGGAGTCCCTCTGACAGCTTCTTGGTAACCCGATCTATAGATCCGATCAGGTCGTCGTTGTTGATGTTTTTCCGAACGTAGCGTGGCAGCCTCTTCGTCGGAGGAGATACGGAGGGGATCTGGGCTGCATCCAGAATCTCCCCTTCGCCTTTCGCGCCGATAACCCAGGTGATGGATCCCACCGTGAAGATCTGGCCCGGCGTCGGGAGCTCGATGGAGCTTGAAAAAATCACCTTGTTCGCCATGGAATCAAGTGGCACACCCCCTACCTGGCGCGCCAACTGTCGATGGAATACCGGCGATAGTCTACTGAGGGGTATACCCGCGGTAGTAGATGAGACGGTGAGGGTGCGCCTTTGACGAACGAGGGAGCACAATTCGTGCAAGACAGAGATTTAGACAGGTTCAGGCCGCCACGAGGCGTAATACCCTACGTCATGTATGTTGCTGTGTTGTATTGCTAGTAGATTAGATGAATCGAGTAGACCCCCTGCCCACCTTATATAGTCCGGGGGGTAGGGTTACAAGTTGATCTTGCCATACATAACAGATTATAATCCTAGCCGATCTGGGAAACTAATCGGCTAGATCCTAGGAAAGCTATTTCCTTGCCCGCCAAGGTCTCGGTGGATATACGCGATCTCCTGGAGATCTATGAGCGACGCATCCTTGGTAGTTCGGGCCTGTTCGGTAGACTTGGCCCATGTATGACTATGCGGGTATACAGGCTTATACCCCCACAGCGTATGACCCTGCTATCGTCGCCCCGCGCAAGAGGCATCACCCAGGCTGCACATGCACCCGCACGACGTTTGACCCATAGGATTTCTTCACCCTTGCTCCAGGATTTGCGAGTATCACGCGATGTTTGGTCGGGTCTTTGAGTCCTTTTTATTTCGAGTCTATGAACAATTGTTTTAATAATGTGGTTGCATGCTTGTTATGATGCTTCATGGATGATTTGGATCTTTTCATGAGTGTGACGAGTGTGGGACTTGTCCACGACCATCATGTTAATACTTTGTCAGTTTTTATTTAATAACTAAGTGGGTGGGGTTTTTATCTCTCAATCTGAGTTCCTTTTGAGCAATCGGTGTTAAGTGGTTTATGCCCTGCAATCTACAAATCCTTTGGTCATGAAAATTTTATGGTTTAAACTAGAGATCAGTCTCAGTCAATTGCAAGTGGTTTCACGCTTATACCTATCACCATTTGAGAATTATCGCTGTTGCAATTTGAGTATACCGTGCTGAACACAGAATCGACCAGTACTGCTTGTAAGCCATTTTTTCCTATTAAAAATTTGGAATCTGAAAAAGTGGTCTACAGTAAAGCTGTGAGAAATTTTGTAACAATTCTAACGATATGCCCTATGAATCAGATGATAAACGGAGAGAAAATTTTGACTGTTTTACTGCACCTCTGGAAATGAACCTCGCCTGAAAATTGCAACACTAGTCACCAGAATGGAAATGGGAAGAAGTTGGAATGGACTTTATAGTGGGTGTACCTCGTAGCCAATGAGGATATGATTCAATATGGGTAATCGTGGATCGGTTAACAAAGGTGGCACATTTCCTTCCTGTTAAGACAACATATTCAGGGGCACGGTTAGCTGAACTGTATATGGAAAGGATTGTTTGCCTACATGGGGTACCCAAAAAGATAGTGTCAGACAGGGGTACTCAATTTACGTTGCAATTCTGGGAAAAGCTTCATGGCTCCCTGGGCACTAAATTGGCCTTCAGTTCTGCTTACCATAAGCAAACAGATGGACAGACAGAAAGGACTAATCAGATTCTAGAAGACATGTTGCGAGCAGGTGCATTGCAATTTGGGGTTACTTGGGATAAAAGCTTGCCGTATGCGGAATTTCCGTATAATAATAGCCATCAGAAAAGCTTAAAGATGTCACCCTTCGAAGCATTGTATGGCAGGAAGTGGAGGACACCTTTGTTTTGGAATCAAACAGGTGAGACCCAAGTATTTGGTCCCGAGGTATTGAGGCAGGCGGAAGAACAAGTTCAAACAATCCACCAAAATCTCAGAGTTGCGCAATCAAGGCAGAAAAGCTATGCAGATACAAGGAGAAGAGACTTGGAATTTAAAATTGGAGATTTTGTTTATCTCAAGGTGTCAAATGGTTTCATGCCAAAGGAAAATTATCACCAAGGTATGTGGGACCGTTTAAAATTTTGTCGAGAAGAGGAGAAGTGGCCTATCAGCTTGAACTGCCAGAAAGTTTGTCAGGTGTGCATGATGTTTTCCATGTGTCGCAATTGAAAAAGTGTTTGCATGTACCCAAAGAAGGAATACCCTTGGAAGAATTGAAATTGAAAGAAAATCTCACTTATACAGAATATCCTATTAGAATCTTAGAAACGGCAGAAAGAATTACTCGGAGTCAGATCATCAAGATGTGTAAAGTTCAGCGGAACCGTCACTCAGAGATGAGGCCACATGGGAAAGAGAAGAAGATCTTAGGACAGCTTATCCTCAGCTCTTTGAGTTTGGCGAATCTCGAGGACGAGATTCATTTTATGGGGGGTAGGTTTGTATCACCCTAAAAATCACTTTGGGAATTTGGAATTAAAATTGACCAATCTCTTATGCTCTTCCTCTTTTAATTAATTAGGCAAATAATAATTTTAGAAATAATATGGGAACTTGATTATTTTGTCGCATTGATGCTGGTGCATTTTATTCATGCTTGTGTGCAGACTAGGTTGCTTGAAAAAGCTTTTCCAAATTCAAATTCAAAAGTGTGTGAAATTGTGAAAATCTGAAAAGGAAAATCCTTTCCGTTTCCGTTCCCCTTCCTTTCTCTTTTCGGCGCAGAGCTGCTTCCGGCCCAGCTCTCCCTCCTCTCTCTGCGCGCGCCCCGCACCTGCGAAGTGGGCCGCCGGCCCAGAGCCACCGCAGCGCTGCTCCTTCCCTCTCTCGCTATCCGCCCGGGCCCGCCTATCGGCCACACGCACGCGCTGTCCGCGCGGGCCCACGCGTCAGAGGCCCGGAGGCCTTTCCCCTAACTCGCGACGGTTGGCCGCGCCGCCGCCGCCTCACCTCCCGAAACTGCCGCCGCGGTGGCATTGATGGCTACTGTTGACACTTCTTAGCGCAACCACCAGAGACAGGGTGTTAGGTTATCTCTGATAACGGCGCCAGAAGTGCCTATGGTATTTCTCATGTCTATTGGATAATTCCGCAAGCGCACAGAATATACCGCTGTAGCACTTCACCCGGGAGTATTCCAAGGTATCGTTATTTATTTTTATCCCAAGGGAAAGCGGTTGCTAGGAATAATTAATAAAAAGAGAGATCCTTAAGTCTATAACAACTTAGTATCAACTAGTGATAGGGGGTAAATCGATATGTAGAGGAAAGGGTAATGACACCAAAACACGACAAGGTTTTGAGATAACTAAAGGTAACTAGTAGAGTATAGGTAGGTGGGAGGACAATGAGTGAGTATAAGACTCCTATGACACTTACTTTACTCTTGTGAACTATCCTATCAAATAGATGAGATACATCAAGACAGCTACCTTACTTCCGGTGTGTAGGGGATAGGCGAGACAGTAGGGGATATAACCTCTACCCGAAGCGGCTATTCTCTTATGGGAGCCTACCTTTTAAGAACTTGCCTAAAACACGTGGAGGGATACTAAGACTAGGCAGGGCTGTCACCACCAGTCATATGGTCCCCACCAGTCATATGGTCTCCCTGGTACTTGTCCTGTCTTAATTGCTTCGTTTCATGCCTCAAACCGTGTGCCTTTGATCTCCACCATTGAATGAAAGCACAAGTTGATCCGATGGGTGAAATGACTTGGTTAGAGTGTCACATGGATCCTGCCACATCACCAGAGCTAGGTGGGCCCCATGGCTAGTTCGGCCGACCCATGGATGGGCCCACCCTTGGCTCCGATCTCTTCCATTTGATGTTGTATGCACTGTGTTGAAAGGTGATGGCCTGGGGCATCCAGACATGGTTCGGCCGAACCATGTAGTTGGCCCTAGCTGCTCACTTTTGCACTATTTTGGAGTTCCCTGTGTTCACAAGCTTAAGAGTACATGTGGAACTAGTTATTGATAAAATATGCTCATGATATGTTTATCTTCCCTTGAATCCGAGGCCTGTTGACGGTGTTTGAATGTGGAATTTTAGGGTGTATCCACCGTCAACAGCTACCCAGCTGCCCGGGCGCTTGGTGGAAACCGCTCGTGACCCCTCACCGCCTCTGCTCAAGCCTATAACAGTGAGACCGAGCCCCTCAGCCCCCTCCTTTCACATCTTGCCGCCACACCAGAGCGCCACCGCACGCCGGAGCCCCTCCGGTGACCCTTCGCCGCCGCTGCAGCATCGAATCGCCGTCCCAGGTGATGCCGCGCTCGCCCGTGACCATCCGAGCCCTTCCTTTCCCCTTTCCACTCGTTTTCGTGCTCACCCGAGAGCTCTCTCTCTCTACAGGTTCGCCGCTGACGAACTTCGCCGTGGTGAGCTCCTCTGCCGGAACCATGGCCTGTTCCGTGCTCGCCGTGACCCCGCGGTCACGACGGTGCCCTCCAATCCATTTCCCGTGCACTGGAGCCGCTCCGACCGCATGTACCGACGAGCTCGAGAGCTCCGGCCATGGACCCACCGACGAGCCCACAGCTGCTCCCATGGCACGCCGCCGTGCGCTGCGCCGCCCCGCGGTCGACGGCAGCCTCCCGAACCGCGCAGGGTCCACGGTGGACCCGTGGACCCACAACCCGCGCCGGTCCACCGCCTCGCCGTGGACCGGGCCAACCCGCAGCCGCCACGTGGCCGCCCTGATGGCCACCAGCACGGCAGCTCTGTCTCTTTTACGCTAAGCCCCCTAGACTTCTAGGAAATCAACCCGCAGTCCAGATCAGTTCAAAATCCTTGTATTTTAGTCATGTTTTCTTCCAGTTTGCCCCCTGTTTTCTCTGGTCTTGGCACCCTATTGACGGTCGCTAACACCCTGTTTTACCATCAACATTTCACCCATAGACAAGGTAAAACCACATGAAATGCAAAGAACCCATCTTGAAACTTACCTAGTTCCACATGTCCTTGGAGAAAACTTGTGTATGCAGGAAAAATGGTGAAATAAGGCAAAACCAAAGCATGGGAAGACACCTCAGCTGCCACATGGGAGCCAGAGGGGGGCGCCCGCCCTGCCAACAGGACGCCCGCCCTGTCCAAAGTGCCAAATGGCACTTGCCACCTCATTGATCCGTGTGCCTACCTCCCAAATGGTCTGTGGCACATTGAAACATCATCAACGGCTCAGATACAAGGTATAGGGATCCGGTGACCCTATCAACAGGGCGCTAGCCCTGTCAAAGTTGGGTGCCACATCCACAATCCGAGGGAAGGTGTCTAGGAGCCATCTACATCATCAATTGAAGTCGGTTTTCATCCAACGGTGATCAAGTGAAGTGCCATGGATTGAAGGGCCCACATGTCATCCTCCTAGGGGTTGCAAACCACCTTTCCAAGGCACAAACCGACCATGCAACCGCCATAGGGGAGCAAGGACGGCCATTGGATGCAAGGCAGTGCATCCAACCGGGCGCCCGCCCCCTAGCGGGAGCCCGGCCCCCTCCTTCGCACCACCGCCTTCCAGCACGCCTACAAGTACCCCTGGTGCACTCCTACGCTATAAATAGGGGTAGTATCCTCACTTGTAAGGAGAAACACCACTAGGGAAACACAAGGATACACTTGAGATTCAGTTCATTAGCTCCCCTCTCTCTCTAGCGAAGCTCTGCTGTTAGAAATAGTGCTAGCTAGAGAAGAGTAGAGTGTTGGAGAGAAGTCAGGAGAAGGAAGAAGTCTGTGGTGGAGCCGGGCTTGTCGGCGACCACCTCTGCGGTATTCTTCACTCTTATCGGTAATAAAGATCCCCTTCTTCATTTACTATTGTTTTACTTTAAGTAGCTCTATACTTGCTCATTGCTTGGTTAGAGTGCTCTAATTCTTGAGCTCGAGTTAGAGTAGTAAATTTTATAGATTAAGCACGGTGCTTAGGCTATAGCTTACCCTTGAGTGCCGCTAGGCGCACGGATAGTAGTGGTACGTGCTAGGTGGTGATAGCCCTAGGATCCTCTGTATTCCACCACTTTCGGCCTAGTAACTGGTATAAGCGTAGGACTTCGGGACGTATGATGCCTAATCAGTCGAACCCCGGCGAGTTTAGGACTTTGCGTGTCCCAAGTATAGCAGTCTCTTTGGTATAACAATCATTAGATCTTTTACTGAGATAGAGTTCTCCCCAAAACTCCAGAGCTACCTAGTGCGTGTTTCCACCTTAGTTATACTTCATTTATTTATCCTTACTAAGGTTGTTACCCCATTTATCCATATCTAGATCCTTGACTATCATAACCTTGGAATCACACAAACCCCGCCATCCTTTGGGAAAATATAAATTTGACACCTGGTACTCCCAGGTAAAGTGCTACACGATAGTTCTGTGCGCTTGCAGAATCCCATCACCTGTCCTTTAGAGCTTCCCATAGCCTTTTTGGCCAACAAGCACATACTTTGAGCATAGGGATTGACAACCCCCGTGATTGCGTTGAGAAGTATTGTTACCATTGCTAGAGGATAGATTTGGCTACCTTCTTTTGATAGCGTTAGTAACTGTCAACAAGCATTTTTGGCGCTGTTGCCGGGGAAGGCAACTGTTGATCTCCTTTGTTTTGAGTCAAGACTAGATAGTTATCTTTAGAATCACGAATATGGCCGAAAGGACCATCCATGAATTCTCTGCACCTTCTGCTGCTAATAGCAACAGGCCCTAGTGTCATTGAGTTAAAGCCCGCATTAATCACAATGGTTCAAGCTAGCCCATTTTGTGGCAAAGCTCATGAGGATGCTAATGCACACATCCAACATTTCTTGAAGATATGCAGCACCTTTACCATTAAAGGAGTAACCCTAGACGCAATTCTTTTGCGACTCTTTCCTTTCTCCTTGTTAGGAAAAGCCAAGCAAAGGTTCTATACGAACCGAAATGATGTGGACACATGGGAAAAGTGTTCCAACTATTTCCTAGTGAAATTCTTTCCTCTAGGCAAGACCAATGCTCTTCGCAATAAGATCTCTAGTTTCCAACAACAAGCCGATGAATCAATTCCCGAGGCTTGGGAACAAATGCAAGAGTATGTCGCTGCCTGTCCACACCATGGTATGGAGGATTGGCTTTTGATCCAAAACTTCTACCATGGATTAACCCCTCTTGATAGAAGCCATCTAGATGCTGCCACTGGTGGATCATTCTTTTCTCTTAAAGTTTCAGATGCAAAGGCTTTGATCGAGACGATGGTGTCCAATCAAGGATGGAACGAGGAACATCTGCAACCGCGCAAGCGAGGTATGCATTCGTTAAAGGAAGCTGACATGATTGCAGCTAAAGTGGATCTACTGGCCAAACGACTAGAAAATTGCAAGAGGATGCGTACACCTGAGACCGTGCAAGCCATGGAGTCTCACATGACGTGTGAAGTCTGTGGAGAAGTTGGCCATTCTGGACTCCATTGTCCGGAGACACATGAAGACCTCAACTTCATCAACAATGACAATAGTTTTCGTTCTTCAAATCAAGGATGGACTCAGCGCTCCAATTCTCAAGGTAACACCTTTAATTCTTCGCAACGTCCAAACAACCAAGGTAATAACTACCCTTCTCTTAAAGATCTTGTCTATGGTCAAGGTAGAATGACTGATAGTATAAACAAGAAGCTCCATGCAAATGATAGGATGCTAGATAGCATAAATGCTAAATTGGATGATTTCTCTTCTGCAATTAAGAATCAACTTAGTTTCAATAAGATGCTTGAAACCCAATTAGCACAACTAGCTGCTGCAATTCCATCTTTTGAAAAGATAGAATACCAGGAAAGCCTGAAACAACCATGGAATCTGCTAATCTTGTTACTATTAGTTATCATGGCTATGAATTAGATGGATGAAATTTTCCAACTAAAAAGGGAGATCCTAGAACCCCTATCATATCTTGCTCTATTCAATCTCAAAACTTCCATAATGCTATATGTGATTTAGGATCTAGCATTAACATCATGTCTAAAGAACATTATGAAAAGTTGTTCTACACTGAACTAGTACCAACTTTTGCATATGTGCAATTAGCTGATCAAACAACTTGCTACATAGAAGGAGTACTTTGTCATGTTTTAGTGAAAGTAAGAAACAACTTTGTGCCTGCCGATTTCATGATTTTAGACATGGGAAATAGGGACAACTTACCCCTCATTCTTGGTCGACGATTCTTGAATACTGTGAATGCATGCATATTTGTTGCTAGTGGTAGCATGGATTTCTATATAAATGGGAAGAAAGAAAGATGTGTTTTCTTTTGTGCACCGCACCATGCAACTAACATGCAAGAAAATAAGAGTCGATCCATGAGGAGGAGAAAACCAAGAATCTGGAGGAACAAGAAAGACAGAGATGTGGTTAAGAGGGAACCATCATCTACAGCCTCTACACCAGACCCCGCTATCGTCAAAGAAGGACAAGATGAGAAGAAGACATCAGTTAAAGAAGAACCTCCTTTCGAGAAAGGACAGCTATGGAAGTAAGTATTCTATCTCTCTCTCTTTAATTATTGCATTAGCATATTTCCCTTCTTCATGCATTGAATCAATTAAATGTTAGAAGCATGTTTAAATTTATGCCCTGCATTTAAAACAATAATAAAAGAGAGATTAAAAAATAAAAAAAAAATATAATAGTAATAATAATAATAAAATAAAATAGAGATTTGGTTTATCATAGTAGCAATAAATGAAAGTAGAATAAAAAGAAAAACCTAGTGATCATAATAAGATGCAAAAGATGCAACAACCCGACCAAGAGGAGAATCCGATCCTGGAGAAGAAGCTAGCTTGGGGAGCCGTCATCCTCACCAAGATACAGTTTCTAACCCCAGCAATTCTTTTTCTTAATTACTATGAGTTATAATGTTCTTGCATAACAATGAATAAATGAAAATAATGATGAGAAAAAGAATATGCTATGTCTTTGTTGAAATGATGAATAATTGCTCAATGATGATTTGCAAGATCTTGTTATACAATCCGTACTATGAAAGTGTTAAGTATGATTTCTGAAATCTGTCTCAAGTCAAACACTATTGTGGGTTGCACATGCTAATAACCTAAGTTATGCTCTTGCAAGATTGAAATTGGTATAAGTAGAACTTTTAACTGATCTAAGGAATGAGTGAGAACCAACTAGAGATTTAGATTTACAAAATTCAAATTCTTGCTCATGGTTCCTTTATGGAATTAGATACCTATCATCAAGCCATACATCCACAACCAACTAAAACCACCAAAAGAAATAGCTCTTATCTGCTTTGAGCTTACTTAGACCTTATTTGATCTAGGTAGAGAAACTAGTCATATTCTTTGATCAAGATCACGTACACTTTCTGCCTATGTATTACTTCTACACTGGAAGTATACATCTATGCTCCACACACCAATTGAGACAACCAACCACAATCAACTTTTGTCCTTTTGATAGATGGGGAGTATAGGTTACTAAAAAAAAGAGAAAGAGAGCAAGTGCTCAAGGAAAACAAAAGAGGACAAATGTCCCATGGGCAGGTGCCCATATACCTTCTTAAAAAAAAGCTATGTATTTAGTAACCTTGCTCTCCCCTGTTTAAGGCAAAGGAATAAGTCTCAAGGAGCCCACCAAATAATTTACACTTGCACTTCTTGATCATGTTTTATGACTTGTTGCTCCCTGTGATCTAAGAGTCTAATCTTGCAATATATTCAGTTCAAGTATGCTTTACTCCAATTCTATAAACCCCACATAAGCTTAGGATAGACATGAAAAGCTCTTTTGAGCTATTGTGAGGTCCATCACACTAACGAGTGGTTGAGAGTACCATTAAGGGAACCAAAGCAAGATTTTCTGAGATAGTCACACTAAGCAGTCTCTTTGGTATAACAATCATTAGATCTTTACTGAGATAGAGTTCTCCCCCAAAACTCCAGGGCTACCTAGTGCATGTTTCCACCTTAGTTATACTTCATTGATTTATCCTTACTAAGGTTATTACCCCATTTATCCATGTCTAGATCCTTGACTATCATATCCTTGGAATCACACAAACCCCGCATTCCTTTGGGAAAATATAAATTCGACACCTGGTACTCCCAGGTAAAGTGCTACACGATAGTTCTGTGTGCTTACAGAATCCCATCACCTGTCCTTTAGAGCTGCCCTTAGCCTTTTTGGCCAACAACCACATACTTTGAGCATAGGGATTGACAACCCCCGTGATTGCGTTGAGAAGTATTGTTACCATTGCTAGAGGATAGATTTGGCGACCTTCTTTTGATAGCGTTAGTAACTGTCAACACACCCAAGGACCAGAGCCTGCTATTTTGCCATCTATCCCCTCTGTTGTAGGTTTAGTTGTGATAGCAGCGTCGGTTTGAATTAAAAGGGCTTCAAAATAATATTCTTTTTGCAGATTAGCCCCTGGATATTGTTTTGTCCATATCATTCTCATTTTAACTCTGTTTTCAGTGATCCACGTATCCATGTGTTCGTAGAGACGAGTAGAATAATTCTATTTAGTTATTTTCTATCTTTTGATGCATGGTGTATTGTTCTAATAGTGTTTTATATATTTCAATGCATGTGATGAATGGATTGATCCTTGAATGGTGTTATTCGTGGTATTAGAGGCCGAGTTCTTCGAGGAAAGTGATCACGAGCAGTTTCAGGACCAAGCGGATTTCCAAGGCAAGTGTATATATAGTTTCCTTGTTACCTATTGTTGACGGTCGATAACGTCAACTTTTATTAGAACTTTAGACACAAAAGGATACATGAAAACATACTAGTCTAGGGTTTTAACTAACAATTTCCACTTTTCATGTTCTGTATTTTCCAGGGGTTATTCCAGAAAAGCATAAAAGAGGGATTAAAGTGCATAATTATCACGAAACGTAACCACAAAGGAAATATCATCATCGGGACACTAGAAGCCTCTAGAACACAACCAAAGCGACCAGGGCCCGCACCCTGCCAGGGTGGGGCCGGCCGGCGCCCCCCAGCTAGAGTTTGGCCTCGCCTTCTGGAGTCTTCTTCTGCTACCTCTTAGGAGTCATCTCGGCCCTATGTTTAAGTCGGTTTGATCCTACAGCACACGTTCATTCCACTGGGCTATAAATAAAGAGGCAGACCCCCTGGAGGCATCAATCAATCATTCATCGAAGGCAACAAGTCTTCAAGCCATCAAGAGCCTACTAGTTCATCAAGAGCCTTCTAGTTCATAGTTCTAGCCTAGTTAGATTAGAGAGTAGAGGAGATCTAGTTCTTCGGCGGGATCTGGAGCCCCGGCATCCGTCTGGAGCACAGAGATCGGTATAGTTCTGGTTCTTTCTCTATTATTGTATTCATCATTATGATTAGGGAAACATTGTTCTTAATAGTTCATATGTTCTTGATTACATTAGTCTTTGTCTACTTTAGTTATATGTCTAGTATAGTTGGTTTGATCTTATTGAATTCATACAATTGCTCGTATAGCGTTTATCCAAACGATCGTTGGGTAGATGATGAACAATGTGTAGGCGTCGTGTCTAGATATTTCGTTTATCTGCGAGTGCACCCTGATGTGCCGGGTCATGTGGTAGTTCGCGTAGGTCACAGCTACGTTGATTCCTCTATAGTCCACCCCCCAATAATTAGGAAAGTAGGCACGATCGCAAAGTTGGGTGATGACTCTGTTTCACACCTTTCCTAGATGATGCCCTTTGCATGTGCATGATATAGGACTAATCTGACAATGATTGCTAGATGTAATTGCACTAGTTAGAGTTATTCATTGCCGTAGTTATAAAATTACCTTAGATATTAATTCCTTAGTTTATCCATTGGCTATCTATTACTATGACTAGAAAGTGCTCTGATGTTTATCTTTATTAATGATGCTTGATCATACTTATCGCCCTATTTATCTTTATTATCTTGTGACCTCTACCTGTTATGAGTAGAGTATATGACATCGGTAACATCACTTATTCATTGTATGTATATAGTTGTTATCAATATAATAGATTGTAGTTTATCCAACTCCTTACCAGTGGTATAAATATAAATCGACAACCTGGTAGAACTCCTAGGTAAAATGCTACAATGGTATAATTATCTGTCCGCTTGCAGAATTGTTCTTAGTTTATATTTATTTATATTTCTGCCTAGTCACATGGAAATAATATATAAAACCTTTATTTATTCTTAGCATATATAATTAGGATTGACAACCCAGTTCATGCTAAAGAATGTTGGTAATTGATAAGTGGTTAGTTGCTAATGATCAGTTAATTAGATACCATACATCTTCTAATCTCGTCCCTTAGTGTTAAAGGTTATAAAGTTATATTGGGCGACGTTAGTAGATGTCAACAAGCATTTTTGGCGCCGTTGCTGGGGAAGGCACATTAAACTTAGGAAATATTGATAACACATCATGGATAAGATTGCATTACCGATTGATCTCTAACTCAAACAGGCACACCACTACTTTTTATCATTTACTTATCTTATGAAGGGTGATGAATGAATGGTTTTTCTCTTCCAAACAATTTCACTGACGATCCAGAGAAACTCCTGAGAAGAAAGAAGTTTGTTGAGGCGAGGGATAATTTCAAGCTACCATCAAGAACACCCATCGCAGCTCAAGTTAGTTCATCAAAGGAGCCAGCTCCAACATTGGAAGAAGTACACTTAGGAGAAGATTTATCTCCTGTGTTTGAAGACATGGCTGAGATGACACTGCGCGAGTTCTCTGCCCCAACAACAGAAAACATCCGGACTGGACCAGCAGTCAACACGAGGGAGAATGGATTCGAGCTCAAGCCTGCTCTTATCACCATGGTTCAAGCCAGTCAGTTTTGTGGAAAAGTTCATGAACATGTAAGTGAACACTTACAATACTTTTTAGAGATCTGCAGCACCTTCACGATCGAGGAGTACCAAGAGATGCTATTTTACTCTGTCTTTTCCCCTTTTCACTTTTGGGGAAAGCTAAGCAGTGGTTCTATACCAACAAAGACAACACTACATGGGACCGATGCTCAACTGCTTTCCTGGCAAAGTTCTTTCCTACAGGCAAAACAAATGCTTTGCGTGGGAAAATCTCAAGCTTTCAACAGCAACATGACGAATCATTCACTGAAGCATGGGAGAGATTCCAAGATTACATTGAAGACTGTCCTCATCATGGGATAGAGGATTGGCTACTGATGCAGACCTTCTACCACGGGCTTAACTCAAGCACCTGTGAGTCTATAGATGCTGCAGCTGGAGGAGCTTTCCTGTCACTGAAGCTTCCAGAAGCTCAAGCACTTGTGGAGAAGATGGCCTCAAATCCGAGCTGTAATGAAGAACGTACTCAACCTCGCAAGAGAGGAGGAGGCATCCATCATCTCAAGGAGACTAACATGGTCACTGCCAAGCTAGACCTCATCATGAAGAAACTCGACATAGAGAAGAAGGAAGTCATGCATATTGATGATTCTCGCATGACCTGTGAAGAATGTGGAGATTACGGGCATTTAGCTGTCAACTGCCATGTGCTGCAAGAGGATGTGAACTTCATCAACAACACCTACTATCGTCCTCAGCAAGGTCAAGGATGGAACCAGCCAAACCAAGGATGGAATCAGCAACCTCGACAAGGTAATTACCAAGGTAATAATTATAATAATTATAATCTTCCACCTTTAAGAGATTTAGTTGCTGGTCAATCTAAATTAATAGATCAAATGTCTAGAAAGGTTGCCTTGAATGGTAATGCTTTAGAAATAAAGCTTTAGAAAACATAAATACCAGAATGGATACCTTTGCTTCTGCTATAAAGAATCAGCACAGCTTTAATAAAATGTTAAAATCACAATTAGCTCAGCTTGCTGCTGCTTTTCCCTCCATTTGAGAAAGGTAAGATTCTGGGCCAGCCGAAAGATTTGGAAACTGCTAACCTTGTCGATATTCACAATGCAACATAATACCAAATTGAGCCTACAGATATACAGTGGATAGATCACTCACTACCTGAGAAAATGGGAGACCCTGGAAGACCTGTCATTCCAATCTCTATAGGATGTCACAGCTTTCCAAAAGCTATCTGTGATTTTGGCGCAAGTGTCAATATAATGCCTAAGGTAATCTATGAGAGAATATTAGGTGATCTTTTGTTGTACACAGATATGCATTTGCAGCTTGCGGATCAGTCTATTTGCTACCCCGAGGGAGTACTAGAAGAAGCTGTTATCAGAGTGGGGCAATCATATGTCCCAATTGACTTTGTGATCATGGATACCGGAGCAGATGAGAAGGCACCCATTATCTTGGGACGACCATTCTTATGCACAACCAAAGCCATCATCTATGCGGAATACGCCAAGATTGTCCTCTCCATCAAGGACAAGAAGGAGAGATTCTCGTTCAAGAACCGCATCCTGAAGGATCTAGTAGTCCCAAAGCAATTCCATCAACAAGAAGAGCAACAACAACAAGTGCCTAAGACGAAGAACAATAGAAGATGGAGGAAGAACAAGCCCCGACATGTACCTGAAGAAACTGCTCAACTAATCAATGCTATCAATACAGAAAATGAGCATATGTTCTTATCATATGCTCCCGAAACCATTCCCAATAAAGAAAGGTGACCTAGGTATACCAATCATTGGCTGCACAATCAGAGACATCACTTTTCCTGACACTGTCTGCGACACTGGATCAGGCGTCAACGTAAAGTTCAAAAAGGTATATGATGATGAATTATTTGATGATTTACCATTATACCCAACATATATTCAGTTGCAGATGGCAGACCAATCACTGAGATTCCCTGAAGGCATAGTTAAGGACGTAATGGTAAGAATTCAAGACAAATATATACCCGCAGATTTTCTAGTTCTTGACATGCAGGAAGACAACGAATCGCCTATTCTTTTGGGAAGACCATTCCTCTACACTGCCAATGCTATCATCTACATCGGGTCTGGACAGATCCACTTCAACCTACCCACCGGAAAGGTATGCTGTCAATTTAGAACACATCTTGACCATAAACAGAACATGAAGCAACGCAACAGGAGGAGATGCCAAGCCTGCCAGTTAGGCTGCCCAGCCTCACTGTGGATGGGAGGAGTTCCCTGGTAAGATTGTGAAGTATGAAGACTGCTACAAGGAGCAAGAAGAAGCCGTACAAGCACCATGCTGGAGTGAGTGGTAAGCGGAAGCTGAGAGGATGGACCAGATTGCTAAAGTAGAGAAAAAAGAGATCCAGGCACAAGTAGAAGAATGGATGAAGAGAGACGAAGAGTCAAGAGAAGCATACCAAAGGGAGTGTGACAAGGAAGAGCTGAAGCTAGAAAAGAGAGAAGCAGAAGAGACAGAAATGAGATGGAAGGAGAAAGAAGAAGCACCTGCTACACCACCGCAAAATGGGAAATTGACTGAGGTAACCTCAGATGATGAACCTACTGAGTAAGTACTCTCTTCTATCTAAGTCCTGTCGGTAGACTTTAAATTTCATACCCTAGCCATAAGGTTAGAATGGTAGTTATCTAACTAATTTAGCATTCATTAGTAATTTTGCTTAGCACATTTATTAGTACAATCATTTTTTGCATATTAAAAATAAAACAAAAAAATATTTACTGTTTATTTACTGCATCATAAATATTAAAGCCCCATGTGAATAAACCTATGGTAACCCAATAGGCATATTTATTGTGGTGGCATAAAAATAAAAATAAAAATAACAATCTATATTTACTTTGTTGCATTATGAAAATCCTAAGCCCCATGGGATTGTATATTCCCTGTGGTGGCATAAAAAACATATATAGCATGCATACATTTTTTGATTGCTACATAAGAAACTTAGAAAATCCCAAAAAGAGAATCCTGTTAGAATCCTACTAAAATCTATTAATTAAAATCAACTCAAAGAATAATCAAAGTGCTCATTGGCTGACCGCTAACCCCTTGATAAATTCAAGCCTCGAGTTTTGGTTTTCCTGTTGGAGTATAATTATGCAGGAACAATATTATGACTAAGGAGAGAGTCTATTAGTGGCACCCACCAGGACTACTACTAGCTCACTCTGAGAAACATTCAAGCACCAAGTATCGCAAACATCAAGCTTGGGGGAGGAGCATCCCCTAGTTATCAGGTAATTATACCTATGCGCTTATTGAGTCTACTTTATACAAGCACAAAATAACAAAAATATGTGAACACATGAAGGTTCACCATAGTATCATAGAAAAATCTAAAAATACCAAAAATATGTGGGCACATGAAGGTCCACACCTTTTAGAAAAAAAAAACCCAAAAATATGTGGACACATGAAGGTCCACTCAGTTAGGAAGCTTCTGCTAGAAATATAAAATCAATCACTTACCATGGAGTGGTACAAACTTAACCCCTCTCCATAAGATTTGGTATCTTTGCTGGCAATTGAGTTTCACATAAAAAATATAATATCAAAGAGCTAGTCAACCCGACACCTCTACGCTGTCGATACACCTGCTCCCAGAAGGATCACTCAATTTACAACATCAAAGACCCTGTCAAACGTCAAGCTTGGGGGAGGGCGCCCTCCATTTTAATTCCAGCTAAGTATCAGTTTCCCACACTATTATTCTTATCATTATTACTATATCGCTTTTTTGCGTGAGTTAGCTAGTAAGATAAAATTTGAAAACCAAATAAATATTCAGCTATATATTAGAGTTTGTTTAGTGTCAGTCTAGGCTAGAAATTAAATTTGATGAACACTAAAATTTTGTTTTGGAAATGATGAATAGTTGCTCTGCCCAATTCCTTTCAAGTGCCTAGTTGTCAAACTTAGATTCTCCTGAGTTTTGGATACTGCTATTTTAATCTGAGAATTTACTCTGAAACTGAAACTTGTGGAGGCATATGCTCGAGGTAAGTTTATGTAATTGATTGATATGATTCATGAAGGTTGAGCTACTATTTATCTTATTCCTAGCATTACTAAGTTCTGGAGATTTATTTTTGAAAACTTAAAATCTACATGATGAGCTCTTGTATGACAAAATGTGAATTTCTACCAAAGCCAAATATTATACATTTAGAGATAGGAAACTTCTGCATATTCATGCTGCTTGCTTTGTATTGAGTTTAGTCAACCTTTGTTGAATACCTTATGAGAGTCTTGTCATGCTTTTAAAACCAAGATCACGTACACACCTCAGCACATATGCATTATTCCTACCCTGGGAGTAATCGCAACCATTTCCACTTTCATCTATGTTCATCATAAAAATGTTTTCTCTTGCACTGGGAGTGAACACCAAAAATATGTAAGCCCCATAGGATAGCCCTGTTATAAATGCTCTAAGTTTTCACTATTATTATCTTTCCAAATCATGTATTAGATGCATGTGGCTATGCAAAAGTATGAAAAAAAGGGAGTAAAAGAATGGACAAGTGTCCTAGCATTAAAACAATGGGTACTAGATACCCGCCTCCCGAATGAAAAAAAGAGAGAGAGAGAGAAAGAATAAAGATAGCCCATGTGTTCCTACAAGTTCCAAAGGAGAGTGAATCATTTCCAAAGAGCATAAGTAGAATTAGAGTTAGCCACTAAATACCACATATACACCTATCCACTATATTCTATATACATGCACATCTTGGTTTGGTTGTATGCCTCGATTCTCTGTGGATCCATCGTTTGACTTTACAACATATGAATTGCAAGTATACTTAAACCTTGTTATTGCCACTCCTATGAGCTCCATTATAATCTTTAGTTATAGGAAGGCATATCATTAATGCCTTAAGTGAGATCCACAAATACCATATATACTGAGAGACTTGAGGGTGTCATACAATTAAGCTCTGAGTTTTATTTCGAAAACTTGCAAAACTCCGGAATACTGGTACTGTGAAGAATTTAAGACATAGTGCTTGACTTAATTGTTCTATCTTTCAATTGCTCAAGACTTATGCGAGGGTTGTAAAGCTCCATAGTTAAAGGTAAAATGAGTAAGTCTGAAGGTTAGAGCAGTTATTGTCTAATATGGAGGAGAATTTCTGTTTGAAAGCATGTGTACTTGGAAAGAATGAAAGCATTATAGCAACTCCTGATCCAAATACATTAGTAATTAGACTTAGTTTGTTTGCCAAGGGACTGGCAAAAGGTAAGCTTGGGGGAGTTGTTGACGGTCGATAACGTCAACTTTTATTAGAACTTTAGACACAAAAGAATACATGAAAACATACTGGTCTAGGGTTTTAACTGACAATTTCCACGAGTTTTGCATATTTTGTATTTTCCAGGGGTTATTCCAGAAAAGCATAAAAGAGGGATTAAAGTGCATAATTATCACGAAACGTAACCACGAAGGAAACATCATCATCGGGACACTAGAAGCCTCTGGAACACACCCAAAGCGACCGGGCCCGCACCCTGCCAGGGTGGGGCCGGCCGGCGCCCCCCAGCTATGGTTTGGCCCTGCCTTCTGGAGTCTTCTTCTGCCGCCTCGTAGGAGTCATCTCGGCCCTATGTTTAAGTGGGTTTGATCCTACGACGCACGTTCATCCCACCGGGCCACAAATAAAGAGGCAGACCCCCCTGGAGGCATCAATCAATCATTCATCGAAGGCAACAAGTCTTCAAGCCATCAAGAGCCTACTAGTTCATCAAGAGCCTTCTAGTTCATAGTTCGAGCCTAGTTAGATTAGAGAGTAGAGGCGATCTAATTCTTCGGCGGGATCTGGAGCCCAGGCATCCGTCTAGAGCGCAGAGTTCGGTATAGTTCCGATTCTTTCTCTATTATTGTATTCTTCATTATGATTAGGGAAACATTGTTCTTAATAGTTCATATGTTCTTGATTACATTAGTCTTTGTCTACTTTAATTATATGTCTAGTATAGTTGGTTTGATCTTATTGAATTCATGCAATTGCTCGTATAGCGTTTATCCAAACGATCGTTGGGTAGATGATGAACAATGTGTAGACGTGGTGTCTAGATATTTCATTTATCTATGAGTGCACCCTGATGTGCCGGGTCATGTGGTAATTTGCGTAGGTGACAGCTACGTTGATTCCTCTGTAGTCCACCCCTGTATGTAGGCAAGTAGGCACAAGTCGCGAAGTTGGGTGATGACTCTGTTTCACACCTTTCCTAGATGATGCCCGTTGCATGTGATCATGATATAGGACTAATCTGACAATGATTGCTAGATGTAATTGCACTAGTTAGAGTTATTCATTGCCATAGTTATAGAATTACCTTAGATATTAATTCCTTAGTTTATCCATTGGCCAGCTATTACTATGACTAGAAAGTGCTCTGATGTTTATCTTTATTAATGATGCTTAATCATACTTATGACCCTATTTATCTTTATTATCTTGTAATAGATTGTAGTTTATCCAAGTCCTTTCTAGTGGTATAAATAATTAATCGACAGCCTGGTAGAACTCCTAGGTAAAATGCTACAATGGTATAATTATCTGTCCGCTTGCAGGATTGTTCTTAGTTTTTATTTATTTATATTTCTGCCTAGTCACAACATATAAAACCTTTATTTATTCTTAGCATATATAATTAGGATTGACAACCCAGTTCATGCTAAAGAATGTTGGCAATAGATAAGTGGCTAGTTGCTAATGATCAGTTAATTAAATACCATACATCTTCTAATCTCGTCCCTAGTGTTAAAGGTTATAAAGTTATATTAGGCGACAGTAGATGTCAACACCTATGGAATGTATTATCACCATAATCATGTGCATTTATCCAACTTGAAGAACATAGGATGTGCCTAGTATTTTTGTACCTTATACCTTGTTATACCTATGGTGGGTTTTGCATTAAGCTGTGTAGTGCTTCGCTCAACCAAGGACAATATTGATGTTGATTAACTACTTTATGCAACATGATAAAATGTGCTTTTTAGCGACATGTATAAGAGACTAGAGCTGTGAACACCATTTAAGCTCTAGTCACCTCCGCTCGGACTTTTACTTGAAGCGGCCACCTAGGATTTTTCCGTACAACCATGAAGATCACATGGCTCTGATCTTAGATGAGTAACTAGATGAACTCTAGCTTGTTAGTAGTTACTGAAAGGTGCTAGAGGGGGGTCTAGGTTCAAGAATGGGTTCCGGGCCTGTCAAGATGTGTGCTGGGCTGCGGTCACATGGTGTGCCATTCTTGAAGGGGGCCTCCATTCGCCTTGCCAAAACCTTGCGTCTACTAACTTGTTAGAGCGACTAGTGAAAGGCTTCGTAGTGACTCCATGCTCGCTCACCTTGGCAGTGTTATGGGGGCAGCTCCCCCGGGCAATCGGGAATTCACGACTCATGGGTAAAGTGTACACACTCTGCAGAGTTAACTCCATCTGATGTATCAGTTGTGCTCACGGTCATGAGCGGCCTGGATCCTTTTTGCTTATTCTGTTGTCTGAAGGATTTTGGAGAAAGTCAACTTGATTATTTGATGATCACTTTGGGTTAAGGGGTATTCTCTAATTTAGATAAACAGGTTAGTATTAAAAGTTGACCAACTAAAACTTGACTGCAGCTAATCTAACTATAGCCTTTTGAGCCTTGCATCCCCATTATATACTTGCTGAGCATGGTAAGCTGACGCTTGTCGTTGATTACCAAATCATCAAAAATCCCGGATGGGTACCAGATGATGATGAGTTTGTGGAGTTTTCGGAAGACATCTAGGATCTCTGAAGGTGGCGTGCCCCCAGTCCGTGTCCCTGTGGCATGAGAGCTTCGCTAGGACGTATCCATTGTAATAAAAGCCGTTGGCTATGATGTGAACACTCTGTGATGTAATAAGTTAAATACTCGTTGTTCATGCATAATGATGTTCAATTTGTGGTATATGTGATTTTGGACTTTCTGGGTCCACATATACGTTCGGATTTCTTCGTAAATCCGAGTGTTACACATTGGTGCTACGTGAGTCACCGTGTGGTTCCAGTACGAATTTATAGTCAGGGTTGGTTTCTTAGAATACACGATGATGCTTCGGAATTATGCCGGATTAAATGAAAATAAAGAGTCCGGCAGATGGGACACGTGGAAAGCTAGTCGATTAGCTGTATCTAAAGCCGCTTTGATTTGTGTAAAAGAGATTGCATCAGAAAAAAGGTAAAATTGAGTGAATTGCACGAGACCAACAACCGATTTTAACATGACAAGACAGAGTTGCAATTGCCGTCATATGCAAATTGTGAGGATTACAAGTTTAGCATGGCACGAAGAGAGGCTACAATTTTAGCACGAAGAGTTTTGCCGGCCCAGATGGACTGATGATCTGCGTCTCTAGTGCCAGAAAGGCGGCTGAGGCAATTATGGATGAGTTTGCCCTCATTGATTTTGGTACTCACTCTTCTTTAGGCAGGTGATGGTGTCCGAGGAGTCGGCCAAAGACTTCTATTGAGTGATGGCCGAGTTCACTATTTGAAGTTCTTCTTCCAGTTCTTGGCATCGGGCTATCAGTTTCTCAAGCTCATGATGAGCAGTGACAGAAGAAGAGGTCATGTCATTAACTTTTTTCACCAAGACATGGGCTTCTTGTTTGTTAGATTCCTTCTAAGATTGCGCCGTGCTGAACTCAGCTTGGTTAGAGTAAGCCAACAAGATCCTGGGAACGTGGTCCCTGATATCAACCACTTTTAGCAAGATGCCAAGGGCTTTGGATTTCACCTGATCTTGAAGGAGAGGCAAAATCTCTTGGATTGGGGCTGCGTTCTGAACCAGATCGACAATGCTTTTCTTAAAGATAATCAGTAATTCCAATAGCCGGTGTTGGATAATGTCCTCTGGGAGGCTAGAGCTGATCTCCTCTTCATCAAGGAATTGATTGATATCAAAGGAATAGCTCAGGAATGGAGAGTGTTCTGCCTGAGTCAAAAGGGGAGAAGAATTATATCTAATCAATATAGTGGAGAGCAGTTAGTTGTTTTTACCTTCTCAGAACCAACAATGGGTGTTGCTGATGACGAGCCGATTTGGAGCTCTGAGTGTGGTCCTTGTATGGTTGATTGGGTATCTATAAATAAGGGTAGTCAAAAAGACATGGAAAACACGCAACAACATTAACAACCAATGCAGCCTACTGGGGAACAGGGGTGAGATCGGGTCTTTCTCACCTTCTATCACTGGACTATTTGGCTGCATTTTTTAAAAAAAGGTCAAGCATGAGACATCACAAATGGAGGTGTTCAGGGTGAAGATGTTGCGCATGTCTGTCATACCTGCGTGTGGTCAGATTTTCCAGTATTGATCGACTGGTCAGGCGGTTTTGAGATGGTGTCCTGAATGAGAGTTTCAGTCTATGATTCAGGATCTTTTCCAAAGAAGAGCCTTGTACTACCATGTCAGCCGGAGGTTGTTCTGTTTGTGCCTGGAAGTGGCAAGTAGGCAATTGCTCAGGATAACAGTATAGAAAGGACAAGGAGCACATTGTGCTAAGTATCGTACCCAGGTATGAGTTCTTTGTGTTTTTGGTCTTTTGGTGACCATTTTCTTGGAGACAGTGGCTTTCCTCTTGAGCTCTGGAGTTACCAAGGCTAGGGCCGGGCTTTTAATCATCTGGTTCAGAGAAGGTGCCTCGAAACTCATCCTTGTTGTTGGACATGGTGGGAAATACTAGATGGCTATTGGTAGGCTTATTTCTGGGTCCTGCAGAGAGTGATCTGTTAAATGCTGATGACTGACAAGAATTGACAAACAAGTAAGCAAGTTACCTCAGCATCAGAAGAGAAGTCTACATCCAGTGAAAGGCATTTGTCATGGATTTTCTAGCCAAACATATAAGGATGCCATTGTTGCCACCAGTTGAAGGATGCATGAGTAAAGAATACCGTTGACCATTCTGGGGGTTCGTATGTTGGGAGATCTGATCCCAGTTGAAATATTCTAGTGCTGGTCAACGCATCCTTGATGCTTTCTCTAGGCTTCAAGATATCAGCAAAAAAGAGCCTGGGGCAAGCTAACCCAACCCAAACTGTCTGGCTGCAAAGTTTGGATTGTAGAATTCATGTGTAGGCCAGATAGGTTGTTGAACGTTATTGCTGTGAAGATGCTTGAAGTCAACAGGCAATGCACAAGGTTTAATGATGCTATTGAAGATCTCAGTTGCTTGTTGATCTGTTAGCCTGACTCAAATCTAAAGCTAAAAGGAAAAATTAGCTCGACATTCTATTCATAAGGGAACCATATGAGGACATTTGGATCAAGGCCTCTGTAGAGCTTTTTGAAAACGTGTCCTTGAGGGTAGTAATTGTGATGGCCAAAGCAGCCTCGCCATAAGATTGGCACCCTCTGCTGCCTTCATTTTCTCCTTCTGCAAAACTTGATGATGGAAAGCTGAGGTTGGTCAAGTCAGGTTTTACTAACTTGTGCAAGTACAGATTCAACTAGAGCTTAATCAACCAACAGGGACCTGAACAACAGGGAACGGGTTCATTCTTCAGCAAAAAGGAGGCTACTTGATTCATCAAATTATAAGCAGCCCCAAGAAATAGTTTTCCCAAAGGTACTAATTTTCTAGCAGCCATTTATTCTGCCAATGCCCTCTAAGGGTATGCTAGCCAAAGGGAGGAGCCATAGAAGATGAATTTCTCCAGCCACATTATCAAAAAAGCTATATATTATTTGTTGCTGATCCTGGAGCCGGAACCTTGGTTGGTGATGATATAGCTTGACCAGCCGCTATAGTCTGAGACCTTTGGGATTTTCTGTTCGTCTTTAGATCAAAGATCCCAGAGTTGGCAAGATCCTATGACATTAAGGCCGATGAGCATGTTGATATCTCCTAGACTGATTGACATCGGACCATGACCAAATACAAAAGCATTGATGGAATTGGACCAGAAGTAGAAAGCTGTGCTGAGGACGGTTCATTCTTCTTTAATTGAGAGAGGGAGAGGTCAAGGCATTAACTTAGTCTGTACATCTCCCAATCATTACTTTTCTTTGCTGAGATCCTATGGTACCAGTCTCTCTAGCCAGCTGGTATGTTGGGTCAGTTCGAGAAAGTTTGTTTGGTCCAAGACGATGCGCTAACCAGAGAAGATTTGAAAGGGATCTGATTGGTTTCCTTAGAGATGAAATCGGCTGAATCAGAGCTTCCCATAGGCCCCAGATAATAAGCAGTGGAAACGTTGGCTGATTGAATAAGGATTTTGTTCCTCATTTCCTGGACATTTGAAGAAATTTCAAACCAGATAAGATACTAGAAAGGGGAGAATTAAAGGTGGAGTTGCGTAGCTCTGGAATCTCGGTTGGGGTCGCCATAAGATTTGGTGGTGTCGATGGACTCGAGCAAGCGGCCGTGACTAGGGTTTCGATTTGGTGTGCGAAGGTTGTGGAAGCGATTTGAAAGCAAGAGAGCATCACAAAGAATATATGAAAGTGCTATTTCGGATCACGGTCGAAGACGTTAAGGAAACCGTTTGGGATCTGAAGCTAATTTTGGAATAAAATAAATTTTATCCCAAAATTGGGGGCATGTGCTTACACCAGATTATGAATGGATACGAACAGCTGCCACGAGAAGAAAATAGCCGATCGGGAGCTTAGATCGGATATTCGATGATGTCAGCAAGGCGCGTTGTGAAGCGAAAAATCGAGTCAGACAAGGATATGTTTCTGCGGCGGCCACGGCATGGAAATCATGGAGAGGACCCATAAGAAAGGAAAGGCTGGGTTCCGAGTTATCTTAGAATTAGGAAGTTTTATTGTTTCCTTATTTTCAGCTAGGGTTTCATTCGGTTGAGATTTTCCTTATAGCCGCTGGGTATAAATATAAGCCCGAGCATGTTGTAAAGGACACGAACACATCAATACAACAACCTTTTCGGGCCCCAGCCAAAAAACCAAGGAGTAGGACTAGAGTAGATCTAGCGAGTTCTTCGACAAGTTGGGTGTCATCCGGTGTTGATTATGTGCATTTATTGTTTGTTTAATTCAAGCATCATCAATTGCCGATCTTCATTTGTGTCTCATCAGCTTAAATCTTATGTATCTATCTTCCTTAATGAATAAATAATTGAATATCATGTTTAAGTGAGTAGATTTCTTTATCATTAGCTGGTTACTGCAGATCTAGATTGTATACAGGTTGCACTCAAGTAATAAAGTAGATTATGGTGAGAGTCTTTGTTACTAAAGTAAAAGTCGGACATGTCATCATATGCACTGCACCGCATTCATAATTAAGTTCAATTTATTATGCATAGAAATTAAAACAAATTTAATTCATAGGTTGTTTGTGCTTAAGTAATTTAGAATGACTTAATTTTATCTTATGATGGCTTGTTAATTGGGTGTATTAATTAATCACTGCTTAAAAATACAATTTGGAAGTTAATTTAAAACCTTAAATTGGGCTAAAACCCTAGTTCTAAAACTAATTGGATTTGGGCTTTGGTCCCAAAAGCAAAGTTGTAGCTCTTGTGTAATAGAGAAACTTTGGTATACAAAGTTTTTCAGGTTGCTATCAGAAAATTCAAATTAAACTTGAATTTCTACCTTTAAATTTAAATTTAAAACTCCAATTCAAAAATTACTTGGAATCTGAAGTTAAGCCTTAAATAAAAGTTGTAAAGCTCACTAAACTGGGCAACTTTGATGTTTATAGATTTTGAACTTCTTCAATAAATATTTGAGATTTAAATCAAATTTGAAAAGGGTCATTTACCCACTTTTAAATAATTTCAAAAATATTCCGGATTTGAAAATGTTTCAAATACCAAAGTTGTCCAAAATATTATTTTACACAATTCTTATATTGACCATTTTTTGAGTTATGCAAAAAAAATACAGAGTAATTTTGAAAATTTAAAATTCGGATAACCCTTGCTACAGTGATCTATCCAATTGGGGCAGAGCAGCGAGCTGCTTGCCTGCTTCACCGCCGACGTACCATCTCTCCAGAGCCGTTCTCGTGTGCACGGACACGTGGTTGGGACGTGGCATCGAGCACGGTCGTCGTGGCGAGTCTAGAGGCATCGATTTCACCTTCAAGTAACCTTCTTCGCCGTCTTTCTTCTCTTTTCCTCCCTTTTCTCGGCCGCGGACGAAGATCTGGTGAGCCACGAAATTCACGGCTTCCACTTCACCATCGCTCGATTCATCATTCCATAGAGTTAGTCATTTCCTTGCGCTTCGATCGAGTCTGTTCGCGTCCGTTCTTAGCACCAAAATAGCCGGTACCACCGTTCTTCTCCAGGGCCGGTGAGAAACGCCGCCGTGTGCCATCTCCCCGTGTTCAGGGTATTTCGGTGAGTTTCTTCCCTCGTGTATGCTCGTCCTAGGTTCCTGGTAATACCATGAAGCTCATGGGCTCGGTCGTTTCTTCTGTGGAGTGTTGCAGTCGCCGGAACGAGCCCTTCGCCGCCAGAGCCGCCGCCGTGTCCGCCATCAATGCCAACCGAGCCATTCCATTCATCTCCGCTCGAACCAACGTGAGCAACTTGTTTCTGGTAGTCTCTAGTTGTCATAGGTGTGGAGGGTAGAGTCGGGGGAGGTCCGGTTCGTCGGAAACGCCGGCGCCGCCGTGGCCGTGTTCGCCATGGCCGCCATGTGCACGGTTGTGCACGTTCGAGTCGTCGTTTCCTTGAACTGTGTATACCAGTGTGTAGATCCCATCGAGAGCCCCCTTGTGGCCTACTCCTGGCCGCTCGGCCGCCGCCGACCGCCTCCAGCCTTCGCCGGGGCTGCCACGGCCGGCCAGCAGGGCGCCTGCCTGGGGCACGGGCTGGCCGAGGCTGGCCAGAGGCAAGCCAGCGTCTGGCCGAGCAGGCCTGGGCTGACCTGGGCCATGATGGGCTGGCCCAGCGACAGCTAGTGTTCTGCAGATTGGATTTTACATTTTTCTTCAAAAATGAATAGTAAACTGTTTTGTCAATTTCGTATGAATTTTTGTACAGCTCCAAAAAGCATGAAATAATTTGTGTAGTCTATATGGATTATGAAGTATTTAATAAAAATAAGAAACTTGTATTTTAAGCATTTTCTAGATATATTAAAAATGGGCACTTTAATTAACAAATGGTCTTTCCATGATTTTTCTAGCCTTAAATAATTATACAAAAATTGTGAAATTAATTGTGCTACTATTTTAGGTTATGAGCTACCTCCACAAAAATCTGTAGCTCATTTGGACAAGATTTAATTATTTTGCAATTTGTCCTTAATTAATTAAATATTAAAAACAAAATTAAGTGTTAATTGTTTAGGGTTTATTCCGGATCTTCAAATTAGGGAACTGAGATTATCATGAGCTTAGTTATGGGTCTGGGAGCTTTGTGACCCAATGTCGCCCTCTCGGCCACCTCCGGCCGCTTGCGGCCCTGGCCGAGCTTGGCCTGGCCAGCAGGTGGCCATGGCTGCGCCTCTCTGGCATGGCCAGAGCAGGCTGGAGCCGGGTTGGACCGAGCTGTTTGTGATAGGAGCACTAAGGGAGACGTACTAGGTCATGTTGGTTGTTCGGGCCGCCCGTAGTAGAGGCTCGCGTTGTTAAACATATTTATTCATTTTCTTAATATATGAAATGTATTGTGTCTTGTGGTTTTTGGATTGAGTGAAGACCAGATATCGTAAAACCTTACATGATCCTTGGCAACTTATTTTGTAGAATGATTTACTATTGTTATGTGGTGGTTAATAATAGTTAATAAAATAATTAAGAGAGATAAGTTAATAACCACCATGATATTGGAATCTTAATAGGAACTTAATGACCCATTTGCTAGTTGGTAATCACCTTAAGGTTTACCAAAACAAAGAAACTCATAATTATAGACTAGACTATCCTGACCTGTAGTGTTATGATGTTTCTTAGATGCAACTTCATGGGTAAAAATACCCAAGTAGAACAATTTCTCTTTGGACCTTTCCGTACCCTAAGTCATGCGTAGGATTCCTTATAGGTACCCGTAAATCGCTAACCAAGTTGTTGGACAACAAGCTAGTCTTGTTGGCTTGCAACTTTATCACAAAGGAAAGTAGTATTCAACTTACTTTGATTATTTGATGTAATGTATTTGTATGTTTCCATTATGCATCATGCCATGCATTTCATGATGCATTAATATTTCGTGTAGTGAACGCGGGATATTCGTATCTGAATCAAGTCCCGAGTTGGTCTTCACTCTCTAGACGTGGAGTTTCCTCGGTGATAGACTTTAGGGTTGTATCTGCTCCAAGCAACAGGCAAGCCCCGGTGCATTAGCCCCTCCTTGTGTTTTATAAATCTTTATCACCTTGAGTTAAATTGCTGCATTAGGTTGATAGGAGTTGATTGTCACCTACTTGCTGCATTTACTTGCCTTGATATATTGTCCTTGAAACCTGATTTAAAAGCAAATGTTTATAAAACGCTTAGCCATGCTTAATAGTTAAGCTTTATGAAAAAGATATTTTGTATGCTTGGGGTATGCTACTATGAACTGTTATAATTGTTTGACAGGGCAGTAGACTTGCATTGAGAAAGGAGTCTCAATGTAGTGTCTCTGACTGTCTATTTAGAAAACGAAATAGAATTCATTAGGGACCATTCGTTGTCGGCCTGCTGGATCAAGACTTTGCAACTAGCCACATACTACGGAAAGCCTCTGACTCCAGTCGCTCCTTTACGTGAACCGACAACCACGCACTGGGAGTGGAGAGATGGCGAGAGTAGCGTGTACCCTCGTGGCCGTCATGCCTGGAGACGAGAGGAGTACTGTGCTCTCGGGTGGCGCAGGACCGGTTCAAGTTTTGAAAAAGCCGTGGTAGGCGGGGTTGGCATATGCAAGCTTAGGTGCTACATATGCAGTGTGGATAGGGATCCCCAGCTGGGTTTTCAATCGATTCGAATCGTCGTTGCTCCTCGGTTAATGGAGACTTGATCCTTTGACTTACAACGAAGAGTGGTTCGGAACTAGGTAAATTTGGGAAAGGGAATTCATGATGACATAACTTAATGAAACAATCTAGCTTTGAGATTAAATGTTAAGCTAATTTAGAGAGCTTTTCTGCAAAACTCTTTGATTCTTGCTAAACCCTCTCCTTGATTCCCCTCAGCCTGCATTCCTGAGTCTTCTCCCCAATTTTTAGTCGGGTAAGTCTTGCGGAGTACCCCATGTACTCTGGGTTTGTTAACCCCCTGTTGCAGGTTAAAATCAGGAGCTGTACAGGTTTGGCTATCGCCAAGCTGGTGGCACTCGAAGAGCTGCCCTATGCAGTAGATGACATGTGCTTATCAGCACTCCCTTGGTCAAGATGTCATCTATATTACTTATAAGTGTAAGAGCTACCTTATCTTGTCTCTATCGACAAGAGGTTTTGTAAAGACTATCACTGGAAATTGTAAACTATAATTATACTCTTCCGCTTTTTACTCTGATGTATTTTTAACTCTATGAATGAATGTAATAAGATGGATGGTTTCTGTCCCGTGAAATGATCCTCGGTGAGACATTGCGGTGTTCGCAAGAGCACCCGACAGGGCTTCCGGAGTTATCAGGCTCCCGTGCATAGCAGTCGGAGGTCGTTGGACTACGGCAGGCGCACGTGGGCCATGGTAATTCGGGAGGTTCTGTCACAGCTGGTATTAGAGCATTATTTCACGGTACGGAACCAATCAACACCTTTTATAAGCTTCAAAATCAACCAAACTGTATTTTAAAGCTATTTGAGAAAACTGCTTATAACTTACCTCAATGCTTGCCTAAAGATGCCAGCAAAAGACTTGTTCGGATGACCAGATCAGAGGAAACTGATGGGTTTCCTACACTTCTTCGAGAGAATGAGGTGACGAGCCAACATCTCATGCCAGCCGGAGAACTATGTTTGTTCTCGTTCCCTAGGCCCTGGCCTAGACGAGTCCGGCGAAGTTGATTCTGCATCTCAGCTCGTTGAAGTGATTCTGAAAAGACTCTCAAGCACCAACTGGAATCTGAGGCAATCAGAGATCGTGAAGTCTTAGGACCGATCATATTGGTGCACGCACCATGAGTAGATAGAATTCTATCGTAGGATTGGTGCTATCTAAGTCAAAATCTAGGCGATTGAGGCTTTAGGAACAGATTCGAATAATAGTAACATATATCAATATGGGCTAGCACCATTCCATTATGTTAGCAGGGCTCATTCGCTACCACGTATTCAGGGCATGTGATGCGCCCTACCGGTAGGAAAGACACCAATTTGTAAGAAAGGGAAATTAAGCACTGTTGGGTGTACCACTTCGGTTGACCCACTCTGCATTCCTTAATGATATTGATCTTCCATCTTTCTATTCCATAACTTATTTTACTTAGAAATTTTAGCGACCACCTTATCATGAGGTGGAGGATAACTTAGTCTAGTTTTAAGTAACAAGGTAGCTCGTAATATATTAAGCCCTATATTGCAAGTTATGGTATGTTGCTTATTTTCAAAATATACTAAGCTATATATATAAGCGTTGGATCGATCATGCATCATGTCATAACACCTATTCTTAATACCCCCATTATGAAATATATGTATTTCACAAAATGAAACTTACTTCAAAACGAGTTTCATGTTAAAATAAAATCCCGCCTTTTTCATAAACAGATGGATCCGCAAGGCCCTGCTACTGGAGTCGATGAGTGTCTGGCCATGTTCGAGACTCCTACAGTGTTGTGGCAGTTACTGCAAGAGGTGGGCTATTTAGAACCACCAAAGTACCATTGGTCTCGCACAGTTCTTCTTGGTCGACCGTGGTATGAAGTGTCTCTACAAATCCCAACTTGTACCAATGCACCGTTCTGGCCAGCCTGGAAAGCACAGGCTGAAGGCATGAGCCCCTGGGAAGGAGCTCAGGCAACAGCACTAGAAGTGCTTAGAAAGATTTGTTTTAGGTGCCAGAAGGAAGTGAGAGCCTCTTCAATGAGAATGTTTCCGTTTGAAGCACCAGAGGATTGGGATTGTTTTCAGCGACAAGCTAAGCTACTAGAAGAAAATTCAGATGAACATAATCCCATTTTGGTCACCACTACTCGAGCTATGTTAGCAGTCCTTAACTTGCATCTGACCCGCAAGCAAGGATGGGAGGAATGGCAAGAGTTATACTCCAAGTGTTATGAAGCACTCAAGGGTATGGAATTGAAAAAGAAAAGAGCATATGAGAAAGCTCAAGAGTGGAAGGAGATCGCTCAGCTCCATGTTGAACAAAAGATCAGCCTGGATACCCAGATAGAGGCACTCGAGGCACAACGACAAGCAAACCAGAGGTGCATAACGGAGTTGGAGGGCCTGGTAGATAATCTTCATCTTCAAACTGGACTTCTTATTCAACAACGTGAGGAAGCTCATTCTTCTGCCGTGATGGCAAGAGAAGGCCTTAGAGAGACTGCCGGTTACTTGCAACACCAGGATGCGATATTTTGGGGCCTGCATAACATTTATCACCAGCAGCTCCAGGCGGCCCACCAAAACATCACTAATCTGCAGCAGGAAGTGCAAATGCTCCATGCCATATACGATCCAATTCCAGATATGGGACTTGCAGCAGCTCAGAATCAAGAAGGGTCTGATCCAGAGGATGAAGATGAAGAATTGGAAGAAGTAGTGAATAACTCAGGATCAGAAATAGCGAGTGATCATGACGAGTAGAGTGTGAGAGTGAGTTAGTTTCCTAGACCTAGTGTCAGCTTAGGGCTAACTCGATGTAAAAGTTTGTGATATAAAATCGTAGGGGGTAGAAAAATAAGGTAGAGTTGTCCAACAAGTTGAAGTAAGACAATAGGTGGTTGTAAGCTGATGTAAGATAGGTGTGAACTAAGAAGTAGACTTGTATATTCTCTGAACTAATCTTGTAAAATTTTTCCTTTAAAAAAAAGTGTAGCTATTGTCCATTATAGTTGTACTATTCCAAAAAT
Organism: Eremochloa ophiuroides; assembly: GCA_038502445.1. Classification (NCBI taxonomy): domain Eukaryota; kingdom Viridiplantae; phylum Streptophyta; class Magnoliopsida; order Poales; family Poaceae; genus Eremochloa; species Eremochloa ophiuroides. Next base: position 45,249,278 of record JAHLJS010000001.1, read on the forward strand.
TGTCATACTTTCTAGGTTTTTGTATCCTTGAAAATCTTTGCTCCATAAGTTCCTAGTCCTTGAGGAATTTCTGGATGCACTCATATAACTCAAAACAAAACTTTGGTTAATCATTGAATTCTTAAGTTTATTCATGTATAAATTCTCCTTCTTTCAAGGTATTGCCATTTCCATGAAAGCTATGGTAATTGTAGTCTATGGGATATCATGATCCATGACCATAATGCAGCCTCGAAATTTGAGGTCTCTCATGGATCGCGACCATAGGAAGTTACTACTGGACGTTCGCTGTTATCAGAGTTACTGGTCATGATCCTAGCCTGCAATTAAGGTGCTTTCACTCTCTTTAAAAATCTCTGTTGAAAAGTTTATATCCATGTTTTTTCCCGAATTTCTAAAAATTCTTGTTGTTTATAACTATTTTGAAATCCACTTTGAGGATTCGCTTCTTAGGAACATCTAGGTGAACTTGAATTTGATACTCGAACTAAACACCAAATCTGGTAAATATCCTGGAATACCCACATTGTGTTCGTGTCATATTTAGCGTCTTTGACTTGACACGTATAAAATTCTTGACGTCATTAGATGACATGTGTCACGCCTTGACTTTCTTTACTCTGACACATGTCATGTTCTTGATCTTGATGTTCGACATGTATTGGTTGAGAGCTAGTTCAGTTGTGCCCTACAATGGTGCCACGATCCGTGACCACGGTGCCGCGTCGGAACCTAGAGTCTCCTTGTGGCTGTCCAGCGCATGGATGTGCTGCTAGGGGCGCACAGGTATCGAGGCCTAAGGTCATGATCCACTGTAGCTTCACGATTAAATAAGCTCTCTCCCGTTTGCCCCCTGTGTTGAAACGGATCCAACTAGCTATGATGTATTATGGCCCATAATTTTAGTCAAGCATCGGAACTTGGGGTCTCCTATAGGTCACCACCATGAGGAAATACTGCTGGGTATTTGAACTCGGAGTCTCCTGTGGGGTGTAACTTTAAGGAAATACCATCGAGCATTCACTTGTATCGAGATGTGTGGTCATTATACCTCCTGGCTATCATTGCTATATATTTACTCTTTTGATTCCTCTAATGAGGCTACATTAACTGTATCTTGTAATGGTCTCTCGACCCGTGACTATGGTGCCGTGTCAAAACTTGAGATCTACTGTGGGTTGCAAACCACACAAGTTCTCACTAGAATATGCACTGGTATTATAGTCGGTGTTCCTAAACCATTACATCTGCAATTAATGTATTCTCTATCCCTTGCATTTTATTCCATATTTTGCTAAAAATTTCGAAGTCCTTGATAAGGAGATTCAGGAGTTCGGAGTTTTGCAAGATGTATTATTGATAAGGTCTTTTAGGGAAGGAAGGAAGTTTGATTTTGTGTCCTCAATCAGGAAGAACAAGCTACATCAATACAGGCAACTCGACAGCAATTCTATCAGAGTTTTCTTAAAACCCTATAATCATAATTGAATTTCTATTTCTCAAGAAATTTGAAAATCTTCCTTATTTTGCAAAAGAGAACGTAAATGATTTATCTTGTTCCCTTTACTTGTCCCATGCTTATAATTTCTTCTAAATCTCGAGGACGAGATTTCCTTTGAGGGGGTAGAGCTGTAACACCCCTGGTGTTACCAAAGTAAAAGTCGGACATGTCATCATATGCACTGCACCGCATTCATAATTAAGTTCAATTTATTATGCATAGAAATTAAAACAAATTTAATTCATAGGTTGTTTGTGCTTAAGTAATTTAGAGTGATTTAATTTTATCTTCTGATGGCTTGTTAATTGGGTGTATTAATTAATCACTGCTTAAAATACAATTTGGAAATTAATTTAAAACCTTAAATTGGGCTAAAACCCTAGTTCTAAAACTAATTGGATTTGGGCTTTGATCCCAAAAGCAAAGTTGTAGCTCTTGTGTAATAGAGAAACTTTGGTATACAAAGTTTTTCAGGTTGCTATCTGAAAATTCAAATTAAACTTGAATTTCTACCTTTAAATTTAAATTTAAAACTCCAATTCAAAAATTACTTGGAATCTGAAGTTAAGCCTTAAATAAAAGTTGTGAAGCTCACTAAAATGGGCAACTTTGATGTTTATAGATTTTGAACTTCTTCAATAAATATTTGAGATTTAAATCAAATTTGAAAAGGGTCATTTACCCCCTTTTAAATAATTTCAAAAATATTCTGAATTTGAAAATGTTTAAAATACCAAAGTTGTCCAGAATATTATTTTACACAATTCTTATATTGACCATTTTTCGAGTTATGCAGAAAAATCCAGAGTAATTTTGAAAATTCCAAATTTGGATAACCCTTGCTACAGTGATCTATCCAATTGGGGCAGAGCAGCGAGCTGCTTGCCTGCTTCACCGCCGACGTGCCGTCTCTCCAGAGCCGTTCTCGTGTGCACGGACACATGGTTGGGACGTGGCATCGAGCACGGTCGTCGTGGCGAGTCTAGAGGCATGGATTTCACCTTCAAGTAACCTTCTTCGCCGTCTTTCTTCTCTTTTCCTCCCTTTGCTCGGCCGCGGACGAAGCTCTGGTGAGCCACGAAATTCACGGCTTCCACTTCACCATCGCTCGATTCATCATTCCATAGAGTTAGTCATTTCCTTGCGCTTCGATCGAGTCTGTTCGCGTCCGTTCTTAGCACCAAAATAGCCGGTACCACCGTTCTTCTCCAGGGCCGGTGAGAAACGCCGCCGTGTGCCATCTCCCCGTGTTCAGGGTATTTCGGTGAGTTTCTTCCCTCGTGTATGCTTGTCCTAGGTTCCTGGTAATACCATGAAGCTCATGGGCTCGGTCGTTTCTTCTGTGGAGCGTTGCAGTCGCCGGAACGAGCCCTTCGCCGCCAGAGCCGCCGCCGTGTCCGCCATCAATGCCAACCGAGCCATTCCATTCATCTCCGCTCGAACCAACGTGAGCAACTTGTTTCTGGTAGTCTCTAGTTGTCATAGGTGTGGAGGGCAGCGTCGGGGGAGGTCCCGGTTCGTCGGAAACGCCGGCGCCGCCGTGGCCGTGTTCGCCATGGCCGCCATGTGCGCGGTTGTGCACGTTCGAGTCGTCGTTTCCTTGAACTGTGTATACCAGCGTGTAGATCCCATCGAGAGCCCCCTTGTGGCCTACTCCTGGCCGCTCGGCCGCCGCCGACCGCCTCCAGCCTTCGCCGGGGCTGCCACGGCCGGCCAGCAGGGCGCCTGCCTGGGGCACGGGCTGGCCGAGGCTGGCCAGAGGCAAGCCAGCGTCTGGCCGAGCAGGCCTGGGCTGACCTGGGCCATGATGGGCTGGCCCAGCGACAGCTAGTGTTCTGCAGATTGGATTTTACATTTTTCTTCAAAAATGAATAGTAAACTGTTTTGTCAATTTCGTATGAATTTTTGTACAGCTCCAAAAAGCATGAAATAATTTGTGTAGTCTATATGGATTATGAAGTATTTAATAAAAATAAGAAACCTGTATTTTAAGCATTTTCTAGATATATTAAAAATGGGCACTTTAATTAATAAATGGTCTTTCCAAGATTTTTCTAGCCTTAAATAATTATACAAAAATTGTGAAATTAATTGTGCTACTATTTTGGGTTATGAGCTACCTCCACAAAAATCTGTAGCTCATTTGGACAAGATTTAATTATTTTGCAATTTGTCCTTAATTAATTAAATATTAAAAACAAAATTAAGTGTTAATTGTTTAGGGTTTATTCCGGATCTTCAAATTAGGGAACTGAGATTATCATGAGCTTAGTTATGGGTCTGGGAGCTTTGTGATCCAATGTCGCCCTCACGGCCACCTCCGGCCGCTTGCGGCCCTGGCCGAGCTTGGCCTGGCCAGCAGGTGGCCATGGCTGCGCCTCTCTGGCATGGCCAGAGCAGGCTGGAGCCGGGTTGGACCGAGCTGTTTGTGATAGGAGCACTAAGGGAGACGTACTAGGTCATGTTGGTTGTTCGGGCCGCCCGTAGTAGAGGCTCGCGTTGTTAAACATATTTATTCATTTTCTTAATATATGAAATGTATTGTGTCTTGTGGTTTTTGGATTGAGTGAAGACCAGGGATCGTAAAACCTTACATGATCCTTGGCAACTTATTTTGTAGAATGATTTACTATTGTTATGTGGTGGTTAATAATAGTTAATAAAATAATTAAGAGAGATAAGTTAATAACCACCATGATATTGGAATCTTAATAGGAACTTAATGACCCATTTGCTAGTTGGTAATCACCTTAAGGTCTACCAAAACAAAGAAACTCATAATTATAGACTAGACTATCCTGACCTGTAGTGTTATGATGTTTCTTAGATGCAACTTCATGGGTAAAAATACCCAAGTAGAACAATTTCTCTTTGGACCTTTCCGTACCCTAAGTCATGCGTAGGATTCCTTATAGGTACCCGTAAATCGCTAACCAAGTTGTTGGACAACAAGCTAGTCTTGTTGGCTTGCAACTTTATCACAAAGGAAAGTAGTATTCAACTTACTTTGATTATTTGATGTAATGTATTTGTATGTTTCCATTATGCATCATGCCATGCATTTCATCATGCATTAATATTTCGTGTAGTGAACGCGGGATATTCGTATCTGAATCAAGTCCCGAGTTGGTCTTCACTCTCTAGACGTGGAGTTTCCTCGGTGATAGACTTTAGGGTTGTATCTGCTCCAAGCAACAGGCAAGCCCCGGTGCATTAGCCCCTCCTTGTGTTTTATAAATCTTTATCACCTTGAGTTAAATTGCTGCATTAGGTTAACAGGTGTTGATTGTCACCTACTTGCTGCATTTACCTGCCTTGATATATTATCCTTGAAACCTGATTTAAAAGCAAATGTTTATAAACGCTTAGCCATGCTTAATAGTTAAGCTTTATGAAAAAGATATTTTGTATGCTTGGGGTATGCTACTATGAACTGTTATAATTGTTTGACAGGGCAGTAGACTTGCATTGAGAAAGGAGTCTCAATGTAGTGTCTCTGACTGTCTATTTAGAAAACGAAATGGAATTCATTAGGGACCATTCGTTGTCGGCCTGCTGGATCAAGACTTTGCAACTAGCCACATACTACGGAAAGCCTCTGACTCCGGTCGCTCCTTTACGTGAACCGACAACCACGCACTGGGAGTGGAGAGATGGCGAGAGTAGAGTGTACCCTCGTGGCCGTTGTGCCTGGAGACGAGAGGAGTACTATGCTCTCGGGTGGCGCAGGACCGAATCAAGTTTTGGAAAAGCCGTGGTAGGCGGGGTTGGCATATGCAAGCTTAGGTGCTACATATGCAATGTTGATAGGGATCCCCAACTGGGTTTTCAATCGATTCGAATCGTCGTTGCTCCTTGGTCAATGGAGACTTGATCCTTCGACTTACAGCAAAGAGTGGTTCGGAACTAGGTAAATGTGGGAAAGGGAATTGATGACGAGATAACTGAATGAAACAATCTAGCTTTGAGATTAAATGTTAAGCTGATTTAGAGAGCTTTTCTGCAAAACTCTTTGATTCTTGCTAAAGCCTCTCCTTGATTCCCCTCAGCTTGCATTCCTGAGTCTTCTCCCCAATTTTTAGTCGGGTAAGTCTTGCGGAGTACCCCATGTACTCAGGGTTTGTTAACCCCCTGTTGCAGGTTAAAGTCAGGAGCTGTACAGGTTTGGCTATCGCCAGGCTAGTGGCACTTGAAGAGCTGCCCTATGCAGTAGATGACATGAGCTTATCAGCACTTCCTTGGGCAAGATGTCATCTATATTACTTATAAGTGTAAGAGCTACCTTATCTTGTCTCTATCGACAAGAGGTTTTGTAAAGACTATCACTGGAAATTATAAACTATAATTGTACTCTTCCGCTTTTTACTCTGATGTATTTTGAACTCTATGAATGAATGTAATAAGATGGATGGTTTCCGTCCCGTGAAATGATCCTCGGTGTGACATTGCGGTGTTCGCGAGAGCACCCGACAGGGCTTCCGGAGTTATCAGGCTCCCGTGCATAGCAGTCGGAGGTCGTTGGACTACGGCAGGTGCACGTGGGCCATGGTAATTCGGGAGGTTCTGTCACAGTCTTTGATTAATAGATTCAATCTTTAGCTTACGTCACGGGCTGTAACGATCCATCGATCCTCGCTGACGTAAGCGACAAATTGGGTTGACTGGTCAAAGGGTCAAGGCATCATTTACTTTATAGGCTTGTATGTTACCTGTATCATTGTTAGATCGGCTGATTAGCCGAATCTGTTTGTGTTTGCCTTTTGCATGTTATATTTTCCCGATCTCTCTTGTATGTTGTTTTACGCTTTGGTCATGTTAAGATTGATTCACATGCGTTGTTAGCTGTAACGATCCGGTCGATCCTAATTAATGAACGTGATAAGTTGAAACATGCATTAATGTGCAAAATAATATATAATTGAGATTTGGTTAATATGACTTGCTATCATTCATGTATTCCTGAATCGGTTAATTGAGAATAGAATGTTTGTGCTACATAATCAATTCATGTGATCGGATATCGGTTTTCTAGCCGGTAGCCTAGAACGAAAGGCTCATTGGGCTAGATATTCGGAACCGCCTAGGACAAACCAGTGGTTCCGCATTGTGTTACTGATCGACTCTTTTCTCCCTTGTCAATGCAGGTCAAATTGACCTTCACGCTTGGAACCCGACTGTCGAAACTAGCTGATCTACATGCTTCTGCTATGTAGAGCATTCTGGCTTCGCTGGTGTGGCTGCAGAACCACATTTTGCGTCAACACAAGCTGTATTTCTCCCTCTCCATGAGATGTTGAACCTGGCGATGGATATAACTGGCAACAATGCCAAACCCAGTCAATCCTCGCAGTTTCAAGGACTGAATCTGGGCTATAAAAGGCGTCATCATTGCATTTTTATAAGGAGAAATATAGATTCTTGATCCCACTCATTGTTGGAGATCGACCGGCAGGACATCAGTATGAACCACAAGATAAGGAAGAGACTTAGCAGCATAAAACCACTCCAGCTTCCATTTCTTGAAGCTATCAACAAGAGTGTAATAAAAACTCAGCCTTTTTACCTTGACAGAATTTGAACAATGCAATCCCCAAAGATAGGGTCACGCCATCCCAAGGCTGTAGCTTCAAGCGAAAAAAGTAATGAAACAAAGTGATCGAGGGAGGGAAGCAAAGGAAAGTCTCACACAAATGTACGAAGGGGTAAGATGGTTGAGGCAAATGACAAACTAAAGAAGAAACCGATGAAAAAAGGTAGAAGCAGGCAAGCAGAAAGAGAACAATGTCACATAGACCCAGAGAAGGCACTCGGTGCTCGCCAGTGTGCCACTCAGGCAGGAGCTAAGGTTGGATGAATTTGTCATCCTCAAGTTTCTTCAAGCATGTCTAGTCGAGTGTAGGCACAGGCTATACCTTTGCAGCAGCCCTCATTGCCCCAAACTTAGGGTTGAAGATGGTCAATAGCGCATGCTCCTCGTCCTCCTCCCAAAGCTGGAACGGGCACCAGACTTCTGCCCATGGCCCATACACTGGTGGTGATAAGGAAGAAGAAAGGAAAGCAGCGCTGACAATGGAAGCCACACAAATATTGAGCTCTAAAAAGCTAGGGTTTTTAAGCTCTCTAAGGCAAGGATGCAAAAGCACAGGCAAAGTGATTAAAATGAAAGGCAAATTCCTACTTATAAGGAAAATGGGCAGCATGTCCCATCAATCCCAGCGAACGAGGTGTCGCACTCCATGTATTTAAACAGGCTCGCCTTTTTAAGAATAGTGCAATAGAGAGAATACCAACTGGTGGCACCCACATATGCACATCAAAGGCAATACTTCGTACGAAAGCGCCTGCCACTTGATACGGGAAATATAGAATATGGGCATGCCCCAACAAACAACCCGGCACATGTGAGGAAGTGTTTTGATACAAAGCACAAGCTAAGAGTCTCTCTAAAGAAGAACTCAACTAGTACCAGAAGAAGGGCATAGACAAGTGCATATGATAAGCAATCACATGATAACCTAGGTTTTCATACAAATAACTCGGAGCATTTTACAAGATTACAAAATTCTTCGAAATTTGATCAAAGATACAAACTATTACAAGATAGAAGACTAGATTAAAAGAGAGAGAAAGTTCATCACAATTGCCCGGAAGATCTATGAGGAATCCAGGCAGAACCCGGATACAAAGAGCTATGCGCCAGCAGTCCCAATAATCCTGGTACAGGCCCAAGAGGATACACCCAACTCGAATCAACTACAAGAATCCCTTCCTAGCCCATGAAGGATGGGTAACATCAGCCATCAGTCTACCTAAGATTCTACAACCCCAAGAAGGTCGAATGGACTGACAAGAAGAAGAGGCGCCCTTTGAAGAACTGACATGGGACTATGAAATTGATCCCATATCACAAGGATTCTTCAACCTACCCACTGGGCTAAGGGATCGTGTACCAACGCGGGACTAGTAGGCAACTTGTCCCTCTCACTAGATTTCTTCAACCCACAGCAAAAACCAAAGGTTTCTCGCAAAGCCCGGGGGCTGCTCAACCTCACTGACCAACATTGATAAGAATCCGCTAGGGTTTGTGGTCGATCTTTCGATGAGAGGCGTGAGATAACTCGATTGGTGGATAGAGATGACATTCATGGCCCGACCATAGCCTTCTAAGACCGCGCCTTAGCGACCGACACACCACTTGCAAAGGCCGTCACGATCTTGTGGAGCGCGACAACCAACCCCCAGGGCTCCCGTCCTGCAAGCAATCGAGGAACTAGAAAGAACGAGGAAACAAGCACTAAATTTGCAAGATGAAATTAAAGGTTTCAAACTGAATCTTATTATGAGTGGGGTTTCGAAGACAGGGAGACGGGCGACTGGATCAGCACGCGCGCCTACAAGCAAGTAGCGAAGGCTAATCTTCATCTAATCAAAACCCAAGTGTTCCTGGTGGTGGCTAAGGGGTATATGACATGGGGATGATGACCACAAGAGAGTTTGGGTCGTGCTCCAACCCTAGGATGCATCTCTGTTGGACTCTAAATAATACAAGCCCATTGGGCTAACTTAAGGTGGTGCAGCACCCTGGACAGAAAAGACCTCTCAGTGGATTTTGTACGGTTGATGCCATTTCTGAGTAGATATGAGTACGAGGCCAGATCCATATGAAAGTAGAATTGATCAGCTTTCCAACAAGTCCAGAATCACCCCAATCTGACTCCGTATGTAACCGTGGCGACCGCCGCAAGTTGGAGGTGTGCTGCAGTCCGAATCCAGCCTACGCGAGTCCTTTTTCCTTTCGGTCTTCTCCTTGATTCCTAATCAAAACAAGAGTGCACGTGTCTCCCATATCTAAACAGGATGGACAAGTGCTCAAGAAGGAACTAACTTGATGATTAAGTTTTCAAGCACGAGCACGAGTAATAGGACCAGCAGGTACTGTGTCGGCGTGGACGGCGTGGATGTATGGTTGGTGTTGATGTCCTCATCATCCTCCCTTTCTTCAATCTGAGTCGTCCTCGACTCATGCTCATCTTCCTCACCCAAATAAGGCTTCAAATCTGCAATGTTAAATGTGGGACTAACCCCAAAATCTGTGGGAAGATCAAGCTTATATGCATTCTCATTAATTCGTTGCAGCACTTTAAAAGGACCATTAGCTCTAGGCATCAATTTCGATTTTCTCAATTCAGGAAACCTATCCTTTCACAAATGCAACCAAACCAAATCTCTAGGTTCAAGAATATGAATGAAAGCATGTTATACTGAACAGATCTAATTTATACATTGCCTTATGCACCAACACATGTCTCAATCTTTCACATCCTTTAAATAGGATCGACTAAATCACTATAGCTAATCGACGCACTTGAATCGATCTTGACATGAGCGAAACAAAAAACAGCATATGAAGGAGATCGGGAAAATACAACGTGCAGCAGGCAAACATAAGCAGAATCGGCTAAACAACCAATCTGAAGTATAGGCAACATACAAGCCTATAAAGTAAACGATGCTTTGACTCTTTAACTAATCTACCTAACCCGTCACTTATGTCAAGGGGATCGACTGAATCGTTGCAGCCCATGACTTGTGTGCGACCTATACACAATCAAGATCTGAACTAACCGGCTAATGACAAACAGATCTACTCGCCTAAACATGATATTCAATTAATGTTCATTTAAGCAAGATATATAAAAAAGATTTAAGCCGACAAGAACAGATCAAGATTGGGTAGATTGATGATGCTTAAAAGTAAATAAATAAACAATAAATCATCATAGGCAACATCGGTAACTTAATGAATCTAACTAACATGCCAATTTAGTTAGAGCCGATAACTAACCCTTAATTCAACCTAAGCATGACTTAGATGAAACGAGAATCGATAACTACTCAAATCCATCTAGTAATGGGATGAACCATACATGATAAACACGAGCATGATGGTACTCACAGTAAGCTTGGTGTCCACCGGATGACAACCAACTCGTCGAAGAAACTCACCGGTTCTATGTTACTCCTACTCCTACGGTTTTTGGCCAGAGGCCGAAAAAAGGAACTGTTGTTGTATTGATTGACGTGTTTTTACAATGCGCTTGGGCTTATATTTATACCCAGTAGATAGACGGAAATCTTAACCGAATGAAAACCCTAGCTAGAAATAAGGAAACAATAAACTTTCCTAACTCTAAGATAAATCGAAACCCAGCCTTTCCTTTCTTGTGGGCCCTTTCCATGACTGCCTCGTCGTGACTGTTGCAGAGTGCGTCCTTGTCCGACTTGCTCTCCAGTCTTGTTGATGTCATCAAATATTCGATCCGGAACTCCCCATCGACTCTTCTCTTCTCGTGACAATCGTTTCCCGATCTGTCCAAAATCTGATGTAAACAGATGCCTCCAATTTTGGGATAAAATTGATTTCATTCCAAAATTAGCTTCAAATCCCAAACGGTCTTCTTGTCATCTCCGATCGGATCTCAGAATAGCATCCCTTCATAACCTCTGTTGTGGCACCTTGGGCTTCCTGTTTCCCGAACTACTTCCACAGCTGTCGCACCAAATTCAAAACCCTAGCCACAATCGCTCACTTTGAGTTCAACAACTCCTTCAAACTTCATGGTGACTCCGACTGAGATCCCTGTGGTATGCAACTCTATTTTCATCTCTCCCTTTCCCTGGTTCTCTATTTAATGCGGATTACTTTCCCAGGAAATGAAGAATGAAATCCTTATCCAATTGGCCAATGTTCCTTCTGCTTATTATTTGGAGCCCATGGGAAACCCCGATTCGGCCGATTTTGTCTCCAAAGAAACCAATCAGCTCCCATTCAAATCTTCATTGGTAAGTGCATCATCTTGGACCAAGCAAACTTTCCGCAACTGGCCCAATGTACCAGCTGGATGGAGAGACTGGTTCTACAGGGTGTCAGTGAAGAAGAATACTGACTGGGAGATGTATAACCTGAACCAATGCCTCAATCTTTCTCTCTCTCAATTAAAGAAGAATGAGTCCCTCCTCAGCTCAGCTTGCTACTTCTGGTCCAATTCTACAAATGCTTTCATTTTCAGCCATGGTCCAATGTCCATCACCTTAGGAGATATCCACATGCTTACCGGCCTCAAAGTTACAGGCTCTGATCAACTCTGGGATCTTTGATCTAAAGGCGAGCAGAAACTCCCTAAGGTCTTAGATTATAGTAGTTGGACCAGTTACATTGTCACCAACCAAGGCTCTGGCTCCAATATTAGCAACAAATAATACATAGCCTTTCTGATCATGTGGCTGGAGAAGTTCATTTTCTATGGTTCATCTCTTGGGCCAGCATATCCTTACAGGGCACTAGCAGAACAATTGGCTGCTGGAAAGTCAGTACCCCTGGGGAAACTGCTTCTTGGGGCAGCTTATAACCTAATGAATCAAGTAGCCTCCTACTTGCTGAAAAACGAGCTAATTCCCTGCTGCTCAGGCTAACTCAGCTTTGGCTGAATCTGTATTTGTACAAATTAGCGAAACCTGATTTGACCAACCTTAGTTTCCCATCATCAGATTTTGCAGAAGGAGAAAATGAAGTCAGCAGAAGATGTCAATCATATGGTGAGGCTGCCTCGGCCATTATGATTCCCATTGGCCGAGGACACCTTTTCAAAATACTCTACAGAGGCCTCGATCTAGATATCCTTATATGGTTTCCATACGAAGAGAATGCTGAACTGACTTTTCCATACAGTTTCAGATTCGAATCAGGATGCACAGACCAACTATCAATTGAGATCTTCAATAGTATCATAAAACCCTATGCTTTGCCTTTTGACTTCAAACATCTTCGCAGCATCAATGTCCATCAACCCGTCTGGCCTACGTACGAATTTTACAATCCCATCTTCGTGGCCAGACAGCTTGGACAGGGTCAGCTTCCCCTAGGCTATTTTTCGCTGATATTCTGAAGCCTAAGGAGAGTATTCAAGATGCGCTGACCAGCACCAGAATATTTCAACTGGGGTCAGACCTTCAAATATATGCACCCCCAATTTGGTCGACAGTATGCTTCACTCATGCATGCTTCAACTCTTGGTGGCAGCAATGGCATCCCCATTTATTTGGTCAATGAATTCATGACAAATGCCTTGCTCTAGACATAGACTTCTCCTCAAACGCTAAGGTAAACCACTCATAGTTCTGCCGATTCCTGTTAGTCACCATCATTGATCGTCGATTATTTTCCTTCATGCCCGACGACAAGGATGGTTTCTGAAGAGCCTTCTCTAAATCAAATGATGAAAACCCTGGCTCAAACCTTAGTGACTTCTGCACCCAAAGGAAAAGCCACTGCTTCCAAGAAAACGGTCACCAAGAAGCCTAGATCACAAAGACCTCATACCCGGGTATGATATTATCACAATCTGGTCTTTGCTGCATCATCATCCTTGACAGATATTCACCTGCCATCCCCAGGCACAAATGGAAACTCCTTCGGTCAAGGCAACCGAACCAAACCCTTCTTCAGAGAAAGACCCTGAGCAGCAGGTTGAAATACCAATCTAGGACACTGCCCCTGAAAAGTCTGTTCAACTGATTATCACTGAATCTCCTGACCGTACTCAGGTTTGTCACATTATTTTTCTTAGAGCCTTTTATTTGTGACATCTTATGTTCGGATTTCTACAAATGCAGCCAAATAGTCCAATGTTCGAAGATGACCAAGACTCGGCACCTCCTTTACCCTCTGGTAAACCACCTTGGCTGTGAATGCTATCACCGCATTTTCAGTGTTACTCTGATCACTCTTGTTTCTAGATGCCCGGTCAACTATGCAAGGACTGAACCTGGAACCTCAGACTGGCTCGTCATCAGCAGCACCTGTCAATCCTGAAAAGGTACAAAACTTCTTGGCTCTTCAAAGCATCAACCAAACATGACCTTCTCATCACTTGATTGCAGGCGCGGTGTTCCCCATCTTTGAGCTACTCCTTCGATATCAACCAATTTCTTGACAAGAGGAGATCAGCTCTAGTCAGCACATGCTTCCAGAGGATGTCGTCCGGGATCGGCTGTCGAAATTACTAACCCTCTTTGAAAAGAGCACAGCCGATTTGGTCTAGAACGTGACTCTGATCCAGGAGATTTTATCACTTCTTCAAGACCGAGTGAAACCTGACACCCTGAGCACTCTTCTGAAGGTTACTGACTTCAGAGACCGTGCCTCCAGGACCTTATCAGCATTTATCAATCAGGCCGAACTTAGCATGGCACAATCTTAGAAGGAGCTTAACAAACAGGATGCCCATGCCCTGGCGAAGCAAGTCGATGCCATGATTTCTTCTTCCACCACTGCTCGCGCCGAACATGACAAGTTGATGATCCAACGTTAAGAGCAAAAAGTTGAGCTTCAAACAGTAAACTCGGCTATCTCTTAGCACGAGCAAACCTTAGCCAACTCCCCAGACACTATAGCTCAATTGAAGAAAAGCGTGGGCGCCAAGATCAATGAAGGCAAGCTTATCCGCAACTGCCTTAGTCGTCTTCTTGGATCTAAAGATGTATAATGCCAAGCAATTCAGAACAGCGAACTTCTTCATGCTGAAATTGTGACCGCTCTTTGTGCCATGCTGAATTTGTAATGGCATGTTTTCACTTAGCAATTACTGATGACAGACACTGCAACTCTATTCAGCCAATATCGGCTATTTTACCCGATCTTGTTGTAACCTTTATTTAGCCGATTCAGAACGGCTCCTAGCATAGTCGATGCGATTAACTTTCCATGTGTGCTAACCGTCGGGTCACCTCATTAAATCCGGCGTAATTTTGAAACGCCGTCTCGTCTTCCAAGAAACCAACCCTGATTATAAATCCACGCTAAGAGCACACTCCTCACTCTGTCTCCGCAAGCATATCAACTTCTTCCTTCCTTTTTTACTTGAGAAAACCCCATTGGCCGACGGCGACAACAACCGTGGCAAATGGCCTGCTGACGGGCCCGCCGACGGGGACGACACACTAGGCCGGGCGCTCAGACGCCTGCTTCCGCACCGCCACCGGTTGGACAGACTTGCCAGGTATGCTCGAGAAACTCCTCCTTTCATGGCTCCGTTCTATATATTGATTCCTCCATTTCTTTCCCTGCCTGGGTGGTGACGAAGGTGCTTCCAGTCACGCCCGGGTCCTCTAGCGCCAACCCAGTGACCGTCAACTCATCATCGGACTCCGCTAATTCATATACGACAGAGGATGGTCGACACTTCCATACCTAGATGCGGGAGCACCACAACCTGTACTCAGAGGCGACAAAGGAGAACGGTCGTCTCGAGCTCTGCGTAGAAGCTCAGACGACCGCTCTTGCCACCGCCAACGTAGAACTCGTCGCGATGCGGGCGCGTCTCAGGGAGGCCGATGCCATGGTGGCGGGTAACCTCTGCTCCTTTGCCCTTTATCCGTAGTCACAGTCACGGTTCTTGTTAATGCATTCTTCATTCTTCAGCAATGACCACGCAAATGGAGAATTTGCGTCTGATTGCCAGCGCCACCGCCAACATGGTGAATGCCCGCGGTGAGGTGGAGGAGTTCCTTCTCCAGGACATCCACCGCCACATTCGCCAGATCGCAATGAATGGCATTCGTCATGGCGCCTCTGTCGCGCTCGCCACCGCCCAACTACGCTCTGTCCAAGACCTCTTGACCATTGAGTCAGGCTTCCCAGATGAAGTGGAGGAGCTAGAAGGCCTGGTGGTGGCCTTCGAGGAGCATGCCGACGCCGTCGCCCTTGTTACCTCCACCGAGGACATTATCAGCATAGTGTTCCTCGGCGACATGTAAATGTGAACTTTATGAATGAACTCATAAATGTAAATATACTTTTATTTCATTTTTTGCTCTAACGGTGATGCGTATCGCATTGGCTATGACACCCCTTCGAGGGTCTTATTTTGCTCTAAAGGTGATGCTCGTTACATCGGCTACAATCCCCATCGAGGATAGTTTACATTTTTGTTCTAAAGGCGATCCTGATTGGAATCGGCGGTTACACTCAGAATCGTATTTTTACACTAAAGGCGATCCTGTTACAAAATCGGCTGCTCTAGCCTGATCCCCTTGATTGGCTCTTCCTTACGTCTTTGAAAGCTCATAACAAAGTCTCAAAGCCAATTGACTAGATCGGCTATTGGTTGTCAGTAGTGACCTTGATAACTCCTCCTTCCCATGTCTTGCCTGAGAAAAAATCAAAGTCTGCCAGCTCCCAGTAAGCGGCATCTACAACAGCTATGCTCACAGAATCATCTGCAGGGACAGTCTCAACTTCATCCCCGTGCCATTGAATGATGTACTGATGTATTGTAGATAGAATGCAGCAGTTGGTGTGAATCCAGTCACGGCCGAGGAGTAGGCTGTACGAACCTTTAGCATCTATGACAAAGAAGGTAGTGAGTAGAGTCTTCTTCCCAATCTTCAGCTCTACGTTGACCGCCCCCCGAGTCGGAGACGAGTTACCACAAAAGTCTCTGAGCATCAGGTCAGTCTCAATCAAGTCATCAGGCCCCTTGTCGAGCTTCCGGAATGTGGTATAGGGCATCAAATTAACGAACGCGCCACCATCTACCAGCATCTTGGTCATCGGCACCCGTCAATGTAACCCTTCAAGTATAGCGCCTTCAGGTGCCGATGTTTGGATGGTTTGTCAAAGGTAGCCTGCTGTGCAATCAGCAACCTGACCGCCAGTTCCTTGAGTTCGTCTTCATCGGATTCTGGCAGAGTCTCAGTCCCATGTCCTGCTGGCGCCCGGAATTCTGCAGGCAATATGATGACCATCTGGATGTCGGCTGGTTCCTTGCCCTTGTCATCAGTCTCTTTCCTATGCTAGACTCGCCTTGTGCGGGATTCTTCTTCCAGCTCCCTGTTGACGGTCGCTAACAGCCTATTTTACCGTCAATATTTCACCCATAATCATAGTAAAACCACATGAAATGCAAAGAACCCACCTTGAAACTTACCTAGTTCCACATGTCCTTAGAGAAATATTGTGTATGCAGGAAAAAATGGTGAAAACAAGGAAAAACAAAGCAAGGCAAGACAGCTTGACACCTCAGCTACCACATGGGGGCTAGAGGGGGGCGCCTGCCCTACCAAGTAGGGCGCCTGCCCTGTCCAAAGCGCCAAATGGCAGTTGCCACCTCACTGATCTGTGTGCCATCCTCCCAAATGGTCTGTGGCACGTTGAAACAACATCAACGGCTCAGATACAAGGCACGAGGATCCGGTGGCCCTATCAACAGGGTGCCCGCCCTGTCCAAGTTGAGTGACACGTCCACAACCCGAGGGAAGGTGTCCAGGAGTCATCCATACCATCAAATGAAGTTGGTTTTCATCCCACGGTGATCAAGTGATGTGCCATGGATCGAAGGACCTACATGACATCCTCCCGGGGTTGTAAACCGCCAATCCTGAGCTCCAACCGACCTTGCAACCGCCCTTGAGGGTGAAGGAGAGCCATAGGATGCAAGGCACTGCATCCAAGGGGGTGCCCGCCCCCCTCCTGGGGTGCCCGCCCGCCCTGCTCCTTCGCGCCACCGACCTCCAGGACCTCTACAAGTACCACTGGTGCACTCCTACACTATAAATAGGACTTGGATCCTCACTTGTAAAGGGAGACACACTAGAAAACACTAGAGAATCCACTTGAGATTCAGCTCTTAGTCAGTAGTAGCTCCTCTCTCTCTACCGAAGCTCTGCTCTTAGGAATAGTGCTAGCTAGAGAAGAGTAGAGTAAAAGAGAGAAGACGGGAGAAGGAGGAAGTCTGTGGAGGAGCTAGGCTTGTCGGCGACCTCCTCTGCGGTGTTCTTCACTCTTATCGGTAATAAAGTTCCCCTTCTTCATTTACTTATTGTTATACTTTAAGCAGTTGCATACTTGCTCATTGCTTGGTTAGAGTGCTCTAATTCTTGCGCTCGAGTTAGAGTAGTAAGTTTTATAGATTAAGTGCGGTACTTAGGCTATAGCTTACCCTTGAGTGCCACTAGGCCCACGGATAGTAGTGGCAGGTTCTAGGTGGTGACAGCCCAAGGATCCTCTGGATTCCACCACGTTCGGCCTATTATCTGGTATAAGCGTAGGACTTTGGGACGTACAGTGCCTAATCAGTCGAACCCCGGTGAGTTTAGGACTTTGCGTGTCCCGAGTATAGCAGTCTCTTCAGTATAACAATCATTTGATCTTTTACTGATATAGAGTTCTCCCCCAAAACTCCAGAGCTACCTAGCATGTTTCCACCTTAGTTATACTTCATTGATTTATCCTTTCTAAGGTTATTACCCCATTTATCCATATCTAGATCCTTGACTATCATACCCTTGGAATCACAAACCTAGTCTTCCTTTGGGAAAATATAAATTCGACACCTGGTACTCCCAGGTAAAGTGCTACATGATAGTTCTGTGCACTTGCAGAAAACCATCACCTATCCTATAGAGCTACCCATAGCATTTTTGGCCAACAATGACATACTTTGAGCATAGGGATTGATAACCCCCGTGATTGCGTTGAGAAGTATTGTTACCATTGCTAGAGGATACATTTGGCTACATTCTTTTGATAGCGTCAGTATCTGTCAACACTCCGTGTTCCTCAGACGCTGGACACGCCTCTTCTGGCTTCATGTCAAACCGCTGGGGCACCATTGCCCTTCATGCCATGCCGGCTCATCATGATGGTACTCCCTGCGTTCGCGTTCTTCATATGTGCCCCTTTTTTCATGCCGATTGGTACTCTGGTGTGGGTACCTTATGCGATCGTGTATAGATCGGCGGTTGGTCTGATGTCGCCTGTAGTCTCGGTACTGATCACTGCACTTGGGACAATTGTTGATGGTTGGCAACTTCAGACCTTCATTCCGATAGTGCCTGAAGAAAGGACAGTTCCAGTGTTCCATTGCTCTCTCTTGGTGGTAAGATTCTTCTTCCTCTCTGGCCCACCTACGGTAGTCCTCCTCAAGCCATCTCTTATAATCTTTCTATTTGCGTCACTGCCACTTCATCAATAAGTGTTGGGATGTGACTTTCCGCCTGCCAGGTCTCCCTTTGGACGTCTCCCGCTCTAGCTCCCCAATGGTGATCTGAAGATCAGGGTCTACTGACACGTCCCTCTTGTCCCCTTCAGAAGTTAAGACTTTGACTTTATCCTTCGGGAACACTGCCTAGACCATGTTCTGATCCTTTAGGAAGGGGTTGTCTTCTATGCTCATCTTTTTAGAGTTCCCAAACTTCAGATCTCCCCTCTGTATATCTTTCTGAATGAGTTGCCTGAAGATCCTGCACTTGTTAGTATGATGAGAGTCTCTTTCGTGGAATTTGCAGAAAAATCTTCCCTTTCAACTGCTCAGCATTCGGCATGACGTGATCCACCAAAAGTTTGATCTGACCGTTCTCCAGCATGTAGTCAAATAACTGATCGAGCTTCTGGATATCGGAATCATACTTGTCTTTAGTGCACCAGGATTTTGGAATAGTCATTGGCTTCCTGCCCCACTTCAGCTCGACTACAGTGATATCCTCATCGGCCTCCTCGGATTCGTTACAATAATCATTGCTGACGAAGGCACTGCCCTTGAATCGGTTCTCCTTGCGGTGACTCTGCAACTATGCCTCGATCACGGCTACCTTTTGAGAAAGCTGGCTCAGGTTTTTGAACTCCATGCCTGCCAACTTCTCCTTGACTGCTGAAGGAAGCCCCACAACAACCAGCTACGCCAGACTGCTATCAGATAACTCTAGTGAGTAGCAGAGGCTCCTGACTTCCCTGAACCTTTTGATGAAGTCAACGCCCGATTCATTTGGCTTGTGTCTCATACCAGCCAAGTTGGCGATGGTCTTCTCCTCGTCCCTGACGTGGAAGTATGCGTGGAACTTCTTCTCCAGAGCATCCTCGACCGAGGCTTCGCCTAACTAGGTGAAGTACCGACTAACATGCTCCAAAGTGGTAGTGCTGTCCTATCCGCTGAACTTGGAGAAGTCTAGGATTTTGTAGCGTGATGGCAAAGCTACTAGATAAAACCAATCTAGGTAAGGGCACTTGTAGGCGACTGTCATGCCCTTGGGCTTCAGACCAAATTGCTCTTTGAGCACATTGGTCATCCTCTGCAACAGGTCTTCAATCTGCCTTGGGGGCTGGTGGTTGACATAAGGATTGTAGTTTGGAATCCCCTGGTAGCCTAGATTCGGGCACATGCCCCAGTAGTTGGGATCAGAGTAATAATAGTAGCCAGTCACCCCCGGAGGCGCAGTGCCATACCCAGGTGCACCTTCTCTGGGTGCATTGGGATCGGTGCCTCTGCCTAGCTTCTGGTAATATGGAGATATTTTTGCAGTCGATTGAGGGACTGTGCTTGTAGTGGCAAAGTTCTCTGTCTGTCCCTTCGGCTGTTGCGGCTGGGTTGATGTTCCTGCCGCTCCCGATGATCCTGCTGGCGGCACGGTGGTGTAAACGTGTCCGTTCGGCATGTGTTGCTCATTTGGCATGTATTGCCCAAACAGAATCTTCATATGTTCAATGAAGGTTTCCAAGAAGCACTTCTGATTGTTGGCCACTGCATCCTAGGTGGCCGCGTAGATCACCTTCTCAAACTATTTGTGCTCTTCTTCCTCCGTCGCGTCAGACTGCCCACTCGGAAGATATCGGGGAAGCCATGTCCTATGGTACACGTGCTTGTCACGGATCTTGGAAAAACATCCGAGGCAGGCTTCCTGGAACTTGGAGAGATGCTTCTCCACCACCCGCGCCGCTTTCGGCGGCTGCTCATCCATGGTCAGACGGAGAACACCGCCGTTGTCGACAGCCATGATTTAGCGAAGTGTGGTCCCACCGAGCATGCCAAAAAGTATGTTGGCACGAAATCTGGTCGAGCTCAGCACACCAGCAAAGCCGGAACGGTCTTGTAGAGCACGGAGCGAATAGACCCAGCTAGCTTCGGCAATCAGCGTGAATGAGCACCGATGAATCTCCAAGCGTGCCAGTCAATTTGACCTGCAATTGATAAGGAAAAAGGGTTGATCAGTAACACAATGTGGAACCACTAGTGTGTCCCAAGTGGTTCCAGATATCCGACCTAATGGGCCTCCTCATTTGGCCATCGGCTAGAGAACGGATAACCGATCGAATGAATCGATAGCATGGATATAACAAAAACATCCGATACGCATTTTAGCTGATTCAGCGATAACAGGAATGAAAGCAAATTATATTGAACAGATCTAATTTATACATTGCCTTTTGCACCAACACATGTCTTAATCTATCACATCCATTAATTAGGATCGACTAAATCACTACAGCTAATCGACGCACTGGAATCGATCTTGACATGAGCGAAACATAAAATAGCATATGATGGAGATCGGGAAAATACAACGTGCAGCAGGCAAACATAAGTAGAATCGGCTAAACAACCGATCTGAAGTATAGGCAGCATACAAGCCTATAAAGTAAACAATGCTTTGACTCTTTAACTAATCTACCTAACCCATCACTTATGTCAAGGGGACCGACTGAATCGTTGCAGCCCATGACGTAAGCTAATGATTAGATCTATTAATTAAAGACTCTCCAACTTACTTTATTACTTGAGTGCGACCTATGCACAATCAAGATCTGAAGTAACTGGCTAATGGCAAACAGATCCACTTGCCTCAACCTGATATTCAATTAATGTTCATTTAAATAAGATAGATACAAAAGATTTAAGCCGATAAGAACAGATCAAGATTGGGCAGATTGATGATGCTTAAAAGTAAATAAATAAACAATAAATGATCATAAGAAATATCAGTAACTTAATGAATCTAACTAACATGCCAATTTAGTTAGAGCTGATAACTAACCCTCAATTCAACCTAAGCATGGCTTAGATCAAACGAGAATCGATAACTACTCGAATCCACTAGAAATGGGATGAACCATACATGATAAACACGAGCGTGACGGTACTCATAGCAAGCTTGGTGTCCACCGGATGACACCCAACTCATTGAAGAAATTCGCCAGTTCTACGTTACTCCTACTCCTAGGGTTTTTGGCCGGAGGCTAGAAAAAAGGAACTGTTGTTGTATTGATTGACGTGTTTTTACAATGCGCTTGAGCTTATATTTATACCCAGCAGATAGAGGGAAATCTTAACCGAATAAAAACCCTTGCTAGAAATAAGGAAACAATAAACTTTCCTAACTCTAAGATAAATCGGAACCTAGCCTTTCCTTTCTTGTGGGCCCTTTCCATGATCGCCTCATCGTGACTGTTGTAGAGTCCATCCTTGTCCGACTCGCTCTCCAGTCTTGTTGACGTCATCAGATATTCGATCCGGAACTCCCCATCGGCTCTTCTCTTCTCACGACAATCGTTTCCCAATCCGTCCAAAATCTGGTGTAAACAACATAGTAGATAAAGTTCTATTCACAACTTTAGTATGACCATCAATTTGGGGATGACAAGTGGTGGAAAATGAAAGCTTAGTCCCCAATTTAGCCCATAAAGTTCTCCAGAAATGGCTAAGAAATTTAGCATCACGATCAGAAACAATTGTATTTGGCACACCATTGTTGGTATAAATTAACTGCACTCTATTAAATATTATTATTATCAGATTATCTGCAAGCGCACAGATGTAATACCGATGTAGCACTTAACCCGGAGGTTTTAAATATCGTATCCACAGGGAACAGTAGGTGCTAATGACCAAGCCGTTGAACTTAACCCTACAATTAGGCTAGATAATATTAAGAAAGAGGAAATAGCTATTGACTATCTAGTTCTAACAACCGATAAGCTTTGTATAATACCGTTCTAACTGGGCAGTGACCTGAATAGGAGCAGAAATCAGAGTTCTCTCCTACAAAGCACTTATACACCTATCGATCCTATCAACAGGAAGTGGACTACAGAGGACTCAATGTAGCTGTCACCTAAGCGAACTACCACTATCCGGCCAATTAGGGAACATTCACAAGTAAACCTAGCCTAGGCACCACGCCTACACTACGAAATACTATTTCAATCTATAGGGCCCTAAAGATCAAAGTACTCAATATGAGTTGCAAACTTAAGAACAAATAAGAACAACTGCTTACTTGAATTAGAATGGTGAATACAAAAGTACCTCAGAACGCAGCTCCGGGCAAGGAAGCTAAATCCAGAAGAATACAGCCACGAAGAAGCACCGACAGGCCAGAACTCCTCCAGAATCTCTACTCTCCTACTCTATCTCTCTAATCCCTAAACAAGACTAGACCCAGAAGAACTAGTCTCTCCTAATAGCTACATCTAACCCTAACTAGAGATATTGAACCGAAGCTCAGGAATAGGGGATACCTCCAGGGAGGGGGTCTTCCCCTTTATTTGTAGCCCGATGGGATGAACATACGCTGCAGGATCAATCCGACTTAACCAAGGGCCGAGATGACTCCTCAAAGGCGGTGGAGGAAGACATCAGAAGGCGGGGCCCAAACCCTAGCAGGGGGCGCCTATGATGGAACCGACCAATTTACAAGAGCACAAGTACGGAGATAGCCAACAAAACAACAAAATCAACCACACTTGAGCCCATATAAACCCGGTAGTCCTTGAAATCTCAAAGGATTCCAAACTAAATGATAACACAACCAAGATCATACATGGTTCAACAACATCCATTCATATTACATAGATTCACAAATACGGAGTTCGCACAAGAGTTATTACACACAGAATTCAAACTCAGATTTGTGGAAGCCAAATAGTTTTGCAATTACATTTACTCACACCTACTGTTGCAATACAGTGCCAAAAGTGGATCATTCACAAGCAAGATAGGTAGAGTAAAGATAACTACTGCCCAAGCTTCATTAGATATCCACAGGATGATAGAGTCAACTCTTGCCTGAGCCACAAAAGACACGTCACCTGCAACAATTTGGGATAAACCCTAAGTACACAATTGTACTCCGCAAGACTTACCTGTCTTACCAAAGAAAAGACTCTTAAGGATTATGCCAGGCTTTTGAGTGGAGTTGGCTTGGCTCACTTTGCATAAAAAGCCATTTTTAGTTTAACTCCATGTTTTAATACTAGCAATTGCTTTTAGTAATATTAAATTTCTTATTTCTACATTAGCACCTGTACTAAAACAATCACTTGATTATTTCTAAACAAGAAATAATAATAAGCATAGCAATTTTGGCATTTCATTCTTTCGTAACCATGTTCATATGCAGATTAATCCATTGCTACCATGAGGGAAGATCAGTCCAGTTTCTCACTATCCAGGAGAGATGGCGATTCGAATCGATTGCAAATGAGCTGGCGACAAATGCCAATCATAAACCCATGACTTTCCCGTCGAGAAGCGTTAGGTCACTTTTGGTACTATTCGGGTCACATTTCGCGGGTTTGACCGAAGCCACAACCTCAGGAACCAACCGACTACCAGGAAGCTCAGACCTAGCTGGTCTGCCCTTGGACTCACTCTTCGTGTTCCTGCACATCCTTCCTTTCTCCAGATTGTGCACTCAGCACGTCAACTCCCGGCCCGAATAAAGCTACTCGGCTTCACGGTTGGAACGACTTATCCGGCCAGCTAAGTGATGGCATCTTTCAATCTCGACCGAACTCCAACAGGGTTGTGTTCCTAGTAAACTTGGCGAGGATTGGTACGCAATCAAGACCTCCTTGTCTTGTCGTGTCCAATACATTGTCCCACCCAATCTCAATTCACCACTCAACTCACATGGTTTTTTCACGATAGCAAATATAGCCAACCGTGTTGTTCACCTTTTATAACGGTTACCGGTAATCACCATATCTACCGGTTCTAAGCAAAACTAAGCAGTATAAACGATCCTGAACTTACTTAGGTGTAAGATATTTAGTGAATCAAGGATATTAGAAATGCATCAACGGTTTCATTTCAATTCCTGTACTTAATGCAACAATCACTATACTCAAGATTCATTAATTGTAAAAGCATAGGAAGTGGGAAATGCACCGAGGCTTGCCTGGGATTCAATGTTAGGTTAGTGTTTGTTAGTGAATACTCGTTTGGCAGCATCTCCCTTCGTAGCACTTGCTCGGATCTTCTCTCTTCATATTAGCTCCACCGTTGTACCGTCCATATGGATTGCTTCCATCATCACATCCTTTGCGTGGTGCATCTAGCGTACCTAGATAAGATGCAACAATGCATATATATATATGAATGCATGGAATTGCAACACACAGGGCACTCAAAAAAACACATTAACCAATATAAACGTCTAGAGCTATTTAACTTAATCATTACTCATGCATAGATATGGTAAGGACACCAAGGTATAAAGCTACAAAACAATTCAGGTATAATAATTTCACACCTTCAAATGCATGAACCACACTTAACAGCACCCAAAGCAAAGCAAAGGAAGGCAAACAACAAAAGATGAAAACCCAAATTCTAGACAGCAGCAAATCAGCTACGGTTTTAACCATAGCAGGAGATATATTCATCCAAAAAGGATGATTGAAGACTCTATAGAACTATAATGAAATTGTCTACAACTTTCTTATTATCACTAAGATCTAGATCAAAGGTTAACAAAGTCAAACAACACAAAGAAGACATCTCTGTCCAGATTTGGACAGATTCCCACACTGAAATTTAAACAACTGTAACTAGAGATCTAGAACACCAACAAGTGTGAACATAGACTATATCAAAAGCCTAGATAAATATATACAACTTTGTTATAATCTCAAGAGCTGATTTTAAATTTAATCATATCAAATAGCACCAAGAATGCACCTCTGTCCAGGTTTGAACAGAATCTGTCATTCCACTTTGAACTACTATAATTTCAGTTCTAGACCTCCAAAAATAGTGATACAAGACATTTTAGAAAGCATCTAAAAAGTATTACAACTATTATATTATCAACAAAACATGATTCTGTACTTAAATGAGCCAAACATACCAATCACTCAAATCTGCTCAGAATATAATCCAAATCTGACAGCAACCTTATAAATTCTAAAACTCAAAAACCATAAATCCTAAAATCATGAAAATTTAATACTAGTTAGATTATTAAATTTCCTACAACTCTTATATTATCATCAATTCATGAATCAAAACCTAACTACGCCAAAGAATACAAAGTATTGGGCTTATGCTGCTTAGGAGCAAAGCAATACAGGACATTTATTATTTTTACAAATCCTAAAATATACATCCTAAAATCCTTAATTTTTGATCAGGTATCAGATATTATCTAAGTAACATGCCATAAAAATGTTGACAATTATTGGAGCAATAAACTGCTGCTATGAAAAAGACAAACACAACTAGCAATTAAAACCCTAACGGCATAAATCTGTTTTTACAGCTAAAACTTTAAACTAAATCATGTCATATTATAGATCCAATGCATTGAACAGTTCATAATGACTCCAAAAAGTCCTCATTTACTATTTTTGGACTTCCCAATCTCTAGATATGAATTTTCAAAGATTCAAACAAAATCTGCATAGAAAAGAATAAACTCAGGAAAAAGGAAAATCACATTTGCACGAAGGCCCCTGT